>JAUCMU010000042.1:8808423-8821912 GCA_032275025.1 Enteromius treurensis | reverse complement strand
CACCAAGCCCCGCCCCACGACTGACAAAACAGTGTTCGCGCGAGCAGGTGAGAGAGGATTGAGTGCAGGAGTGATCGCGCACGAGTGCTTGACTTGCGCACGGATGATACATCAAGCGCGCGCGAGGGTTTGATATGAGTTCGCGGCCCTGTTTCTTCACATGTACATCTGTTTTCCTCTCGTGGAAATGATTGACCGCGCTCGCCAGCATCATTGGTGCGCTCGCTTATTAATGGCACAGATTTGCCACCATAGATTAAGTGTGTTTTTCGCGAGCTGGTTGCTGCTGCTGCGGGGCGGAGCATCGCGATGCCGGCTCAGCATCGTGATGTCTATCGCCCATTGGTGATGGCATCGTCTATCGACCCAACCCTAGTTTCACGTTTAACTTTAACAGTTGCACACTATACTATTGTCAAATGGCTTCACTAAGTTGCATTTTAAGTTACATTTGCGGGAAAAAAAACTATCCCAATTTTGAAAACAAAAACTGATGTTTTTCAATTTCAATAATGAAAGGTGCAGATATTTGGTGACGTTTTGCTATGTCTGTTTAAAACACCTTGTTTTGTAGCTCAATAGACCGCGTATTACTGATTTATTTTTATTTTTTAAAGTAAAACAAAGTAGATGGTGCTTCATAGCAACACAGCCTCTTTCATTCATTAATATGACATTCATATCAACAGACTGAACCTTTCAACTTGTTCCCTCTTTCCATTATTCAGACTTTGGCCTCAGGTCTGAGAAAGACTTTGATTAACTGCCAGCAAACACCATGCCAAGAGAACACAAAAGCCATTCGAAATCAGCTCTATTTTAGGTAAGGCAAATTTTGTGTTTATCATATTGCATGAAATAAGCCCATACAGTAATCCTTCAGCAAATATAGGCACAATACAAGGCAATCTTGTGAAATCTCAAGTACTGATACAAAAGAAGCTTAACTGAATTGAACTATATTTAATTCATTTTATTTGCATGGTTTACTAGCTCTACACCTAATAATACTATTCCGAAAGTACAGGGTATTGTTGTTATTAATATAGCCTGCTACGTTATGTACAATCGATCTCAAAGGTGATCATAGCAGCCAACACATTGAAAATACAGTTATAAGAGTAAGGGCATGGTTTATAAATTATTTATATACACAGACTAATGCCAGATTTGATTTATGTATATCTAGGTGTATGTAACATATACTAAAATACAGAGCTGGTACTAAAGTAAACCCTGCTGACATCAAACCTGAAGATCATTCAGAACAGGCTTCCTTGCAATCATAAAAAAACACAAGCACTAGCACGCACATGCGCTCTCGCTGGTTTTTAGGAAGGAAGATGTCATTATGATTGTGTTGTGAGGAGTAATGGTGAACAGATGGAGATGTGGACATATGGGTTTGGCTGCTGAAGGACTTGGTGAGCCACAATTAAACACCTCTAGATTAGAGACCAGCAAAGGAACGAAACAAGGCACTCAACGTCTTTCAGTTTCACATAGTGGGATTATATTCTTCCGACCTATTAGAAAAGGAGAAGCAAAGTAGGTGGACTTGTGTCAGCCTCTGTTCGGTCAGGTATATATTTCACTGGAGTCAGTTTCCTTCAGATGGTTTTCTTAATGCCCACACTTTTAACCACAGGATGTGCTATGGTGGGTAACCCTGCACAAAAATGGTTACATCATTTGCACTTCACAGAAAAAGTCAGCTAGTGGTTTTCCCGACCGCTGCTCGTCTCACAGTTCAACACTCACACCGCAACATTACAGCAATATTACAACATCGACATTTAAGACCGAAGAGAAGCAACTACTTCTTCCACACAGCTATAAGATTTTAACAAGACCAGCAAATACAGCATGAAATTCATGTGACTTAATGAAAAAGAACAACAACAAAAAACATACAGTATAACAAGAACAACCGGAATCTGTCCAGGGCTGTTTGGTTTACAAGCTTAAGAATATAAATAAGCCTACAAGATGTTGTTTGGAGGATCACAAAGACACTGAGGTTTCAAAACATACAGACAGAAAGATAGATGAATGAGTGTTTATTTCCTACATGTTCCTGTATTTGAAGAAATGTCCATTCACAGATGAAAGAAAATAAAAACATTAACAGTAGCTTGCCATGCCATAATGTCAAATGACCTCGCTGATTTGCACTGATAATTAAATTTGTATGTAATCGCAAAATCAAAATCAGCACTTTCAGAATAACAAAAAAAAGACACTGCAGTTGTTCATGATTACAAGATGTTTTAATCTTTGTAGTGCAAGCACAAAGCAAAACATTGCTAGAACATATTTTCCATGGGTTTTAAATATTTCCATGATTTTTATGTTTATTTAAAAAAAAAAAAAAAAATTTCTATGACTTTTAAGATTTTTTTTAAATTTACATAAGTTTATTTATTTGAAAGGTTTTAAGTCTAAAATAGAGTATTTTATAAATATTTTTGCTTTTATATTTCCTGATGTAATTTTAGTTTTAGTAATTTTGTGCTTTCACCAATCGCTACTATTCCAGTGCTTTATTGTAGCTTTACATCGGTTAACGAAAACAGTTTTTAATAGTTACAAATACAACAGTCAACGCTTTATTTAAAACCAAAAATCGTGGAAACGCTTTGAATGATAGAACAGAGGGCATGTGTTGAACAGGAGATTTGGGATTGTTCTAGTTTCTGAGATGAACCTGAACTTGACCGGGAATAGCTCCAGACATCTCACCCAAAACTCATTAACTGAAGAGCCTATGAAACCACTAAGAATTAAGTAGCTGTTATAGTTTAACAAACCTGTCTGAGACAAACAGAAAAATAACAGTAGTAACACAAGTCAAGAGCAGGCTGACTATGACGTTTCAATACTAGTGTGATCTTCCTTCAGTCTGAGAAAGTACAGATGAAAACAAAGGTGAAAACTCAACCCCTCCCCCTCTCTCACACACACACACACACACAAACACACACACACCCAGTGAAGTCTCTCACATATTCCTCTATTACAGCAACAGTATTACACCTGTCTGGCTGCTTCTTCGCTCCTCTCCATCTCTTGCACTGGGATTACTCATGACTAAAACACACCAGATTACATTTGAAGCCTGTTTGTTGACATGTCTAAAAAAAATTCTTGGCTTTGACAAATTAAATAACGGGACCTTTATTATTTCATAAGAAAAAAATAAAAATAAATAATAATAATAATAGTTGAGGACCAAACCAGCATCTAACAAGCCCGCAGAAATCAGTGTTTATCCTAAACGGATTATTATATAATGAGTGCAGCAATCTGCGACAAGCCCGATGATGCAGGTCTGCAGTCACATATGAGCTCAATTACACTCCTGCCATAAGAAAATGAGCCCCTTTCTTTATGACCGAGCCGTGTTAGCTCGCGGAGCCGCAGACGAGCCGCTGTAGCCCGGCCGCGGGAGTGTGGATCTGGCCTGAGGAGATGCAGTCAATTTGAGAGCAGAGGAGAAGCCGCCCATCCCCCACCAGCCCCGCTGTCCTCCATCTTTAATCTCCAGACCCGCTACCCTTCACGAACCACCAACAGCACAAAAACGCGTACAACTCACCTGGGATGCTCATGGTCGCAAAGGTCGGCGTTCCCGCTATTCGGAATAGATACTTTTTTTTGCTAAATATGGATTTATTAATTGAAAATTGGACCGGGAGAAGGAACCGCGCCTTTCAGAAGAGCAGCAATCCTAAACCGCCATCTGGTGGCATTTTCCACAATCGAATGGCGCGTGTTGACATCGGAGCCCGAGCGCCCTCTGGCGGACGCAGCCGAGAACAGCCGAAGCACAGCGGGGGGCTGCGGCGGCGGGGGGAGGAGGAGGAGAGACCCTCACAACCACGACAAGTTTGTCTGCGGTTTAGGCGCTAAAATAACACGGATTTTTGTGCTGTTATGTTTCGGGCGTGTACTCGTTTAAATTATGAAATGATAAAACGTAATCGGTCAGCATATACGATTTATTGCTATATTTTATTCATTGTGTGATTGATGTTTGAGGAGCAAAAAACCACAAAAAATATATTAATCGTGTTAGTTAAATATAGACTTATTGTGCTATGTTTTATAACATTATATATTATTTGTAACTCTGGGAATAAATTAGTTTTAATAGCATACCGTACTAAAAGCCGCATTGATTTAATCAGGTATTACTTCCTTTTTATTTATCCCTTTTCTGCTTGTGCAACTGGCTTTTATTCTCCCTTATGCACAATTCTTTTCATGTGAAAACAGTGTATTAAAGCTCTCAGTCTTTAGTAATTGACTAATCTGTAGTGACCTTTGTGTAATTGCACCAGGGGATTGCAGAGTGATGCATGTGGGTGGTCTTCACAGGGCCTAGAGCTGTTGTCTGGTCCACACTGGGCTCTCGTTTTGTTATAAGGCTGATGAGTCATTTAAAATTAAGGGAAAGGTCTGAATCATAATGAAAACAACCCATCAGACCAACCACAGATGTTGTGCTAAACATATAAAAACTCATATAAACATATGAAATGTAATTTGTTGCTTCTGGTCTTTCTGTGCCATTTGCCTACACAAAATGATGACATAAAAAATAGTATGTAATGCGTGCAAAACAATAAAAACTGTTTTCTGACAGCCAATCATACAAACATTGTCACATATTTAGTGTACTTTCATAGTGCTGTCAAATTGACTAATTGCATCCAAAATAAATGTTTATGCATGCAAACACATACATGTCCAAGAAATATATGTAATATATATTATATATAGGAATACACTCAAAGATTTATTTAGGATGCAATTATCATAATTAATCGATTTGTCAGCACTATTTTATTTATTGATTGATAATGCAATAAGCACAGTTTTAAATTTTAATCATTTCATGTGGTTTATTCTAATAATTTTTAGATAGTGTGTACTTGTCATAAAAGCAGAAAAGATAGATAGATAGATAGATAGATAGATAGATAGATGGACTTTTCTATGACATACACTGATAATATTTTACGTCACAACATTAATTTGCAATATGAAAATGGTTATGAATGTGTTAGATAATTGTTATTGAGCTTTAGGTGAGTGTAAGATAATGGAGGTATTTTATATAATCTAATAATGATTGATAACCAATCAAGTAGGCCTGCTATGATATTCGCTATGACATCCCTCCTCCATGCACTGTGACATATACAAAAAAAAATATACAATAAAAAAAAAATTCAGAAAGTGAATGTCTGTGCATCATAGTGTACATCAGTTCTAGCTGGTTTAATGATTTCTCTGAACAGGAGCTCTCCTGGGAAGGTGCTAACATGATGCTTAAGGAGCGTTTCGGTCTCCTTCATGCCCCATCTCCCTGCCTCTCTCCTGCTCTGGCATTAAAAGGCAATGTTTCACATTGCTTGGCTTCCTGTGAGCCTAGCAGTTTCTCTCAGGAGCTGTTAAAGGCTGCAGCAGAGTCACAAGCTCTGTGGGGACTGATCCTATCTAAGAGATAAATTCCACTATGCAGACCTCACACTGCAGTGACACCCGACACCAGGCTAAAGCTGTGAACAACCAACACACTCTGTTTGTCTATTTGCTGTTTTACACTATTTACACAGCAGATGATAAGAACTACCTGGAGACAAAACAATATTGGATACGATATGAGAACACATTTGTGAAACCAGGCCAGCTTATTATTCCCCTCACAAACACGCCAGATCAAAGAGAGCACTTGTTACCCATTTACACATGGATGATCTTCGCATGTGTATTTCTTGTTCCTTCCCCCAACTGGTTTTATCATCAGATTAGATCCAATATTGTTTCTGTACACAAGAATCTTTCTCAGCGGTGGATTTTGCCAGTTTTCTGATGGATTCGAGACATTCTAACCAAATTAGGCGACTCTCGATGTATGAGCAGGACAAAAAAGTATTTACTAGGCCTTATTCTTTTCCCGAAAGAAGAATGATGTAAATGCATACGGGTGGAAGGAGTGAGTCACTGATGTGAATGGGCCTGGTGGCACACATGGCTTCTGTCACTAAACATCTAAACATACGTCTGAAAGACCATCATATAAAATCTGAAGGTCTCACACTCTGTTGTGTTGAGTGTATTTTAATGTATTTTGCTGACAACAATATAACTGTGACGAACAAGCCAAAATTCCTAGTTTGATGATATTTAGAGGTGACTCATTCTCTACTGTCGTCTGTGTAAAGTTTAAATAGCAATCAATACTTCACTATCACTTTTTTCCACTGAGCAGTTACATGTTCAAAGGAAATAAATATGTCCATAGATACCTTAGATACCTTTCCGCACTGAGAGACGGACAGGAATAAGAGACACTATTATTAAGTTGCATAAACATAGCCACTGTCCAGTCCACACCAGACTGTGCTTAGACGGATCGACTGCTGTAGCAGTTAGCCAAGGGGTAATCATTCTTATTTGTCAGATTTAAGTTACCTGTTGTGTTTTCTGCCCCCATGTGTCCTCCATGCCCTTATTTGGTTCTTCCTCTTCTGGGTTAGTTTCACTGATTAATTACTCCCCACCTGCTTTATTTCCCCCTAATTGTGTCTGTATTTAAGTCTTGTCTGCCACATTCAGTTGGTCGGTTATTAAAGTTTTGACTCCCTATGTTTATTAAAACCTTCATTCTGTTCACTCTTTGGATTCTTTGTCTTCACCTGGACACAAACCATTACAATACGGTACCTTTTTGTAACTAAAAACTGACCCTTTTCACAGACTGTAAATATACCTTTAAATGGTTGTCAGCATCCTAAATCTTGAAAGCTTTTTGTTCAAATTTTTAAAAACGGTATAAATACGAAACTATTTTATTACATTTGCTTTAAATGACTAAACATTGCATTGAGGGTAAATTGGACATTTGTTTTAAGAGGTTTTTTTTTGCTGTCTGAACAAATGCGAAAAAAAAGCTTTATGTGTATACTATAGAACTTTACACAACTATTCACTATTACTATTATTATTTTCACTTTGAGTTAAAAACGATGGACAATCATGAAGAAATAATTTAGACGATGCCCAGCGAGTCCAAGCAGTTAATGGCAAGTGGTTTCCAATGGGCAACATGACAACATTCTTCAATGATTCTTCAGTGTTCAATAGTACTACTAGAATTCATACTTTATATATATATATATATATGTGTATATATATATATATATATATATATATATATATACATTTTGTATCATTTTCATTTATGTAGTGTATTTATGCATATTGTCTTAAAAAGAAAAAAAAGCAAATTGTTAAAGGTAAGTGTCACGATTGAGACACGGGAAGGCATTCGGATCCATATGCAAGACGTTTAATGTTCATGCACACACACAGACTAAAACAGATAACAGGGTCGATAACGGCAGACAGGGAAACACAGAGAAACGCTGGAAACACGGGAAAATATGGATGGCTTGACAACGGGGTAAACAGACGTACATCCAACTTTGACGAGCGACTGCCAAAAGGATATCCGAGGTATTTATACATGTGACATAAGGCGGAGAAACAATGAAACACCTTGACAACAAACAAGAAGGGCGGAGACATGAGTTCATAGATAATTAGTCCAACGGGTGAAGACAGACATAAAACAGTTTGCTGGAGTGCGATTAGAAGACTGGCATCTCCAGCTGAACATGACAGTAAGGATTTAAAGTTACATTTGATATTTTATATGCAGCTTGTACACAGCATAAATAATATATAAAGTTACATTTTGGAAAATAATTTATTAAAACTCACAACACAATACTTGTTTGGGCTATTTTCACATAGACACATCTCTTCCGACCAACAACTTTTTTTTTATTTTTTATTATTATTCATGTAGTCAGAGGTTGCAGGCCATGCAGATTAGTGCCATTACTGTTCAAAGTGTTTGAACTTTCTCTCATTGTATGTCATGATTTGCTGCTTATCAAACATTTTACTGCTGGTATGCAAATTATTCTAACATGCTATGTCATTCTATGGTTTTAAATCCCAAAATTTCACAAACACAATTACATGTCGCAGGAAGTTCAAACAAAGCCGTTCCCTGCAGCCTCAGTAAATGTTTGCACTGATTGCCACTCTCCTTTTTGTCTTCATAGCAACTTGACATAAGGGATGTAATTACTCTGGCCAAAAGTACTTGAAGATGGCTTATACCCTGCTTCCGTTCCTCTGGGACACAATCGGGAGGGAGAAACAGTAGGTGGAAAAATACAACAATTTTACCTGACTCACAACAATGTATTAGAAAATAATATGCCTATAGAACATTCACATGTACAATTTCCCACTGCTTCATATAAGTGTTTTTCACTAAATATTTATTGCATTCATTGTCCATAAATTCACATGTGTGACTGCAGTGCAATTTTGCAGGGCCAACATCACTACGAGAAAAACTGTCACATGCAAAAACAACACAGTATGACGTTGTCAACACAGTGTCACTCCCATAGCCTTAATCACACAATGTCCAGCAAATGTCTTTGAAGCAAGGACAGCTAACAGCAATCATGTCCGGCTGCTTAGCTCTATTTTTACCACACAGTAACCTTGCTGTGAGCTCTCACAGCAGCTCTTTCGCTCCCCCTTGTTGGTGTCTGTGTTCTGTTGCACCAATAAAAAATGGATGAGGTTAAGAACACTTCATTATACACTCATAGTCATGATCAGCAAATCACTGGCTGGTCAAACCAAGCCCACAAGCTCCAACCGTCATCTTTTATTGTTTTATAAGCCTGTTGTCAAGGAGTACTTCCTATTAATTGCTTGGGACTTAACATTTGTGACTTTTCTCAAGAGGCAGGTGAAAATAGGGTCCTCAGAGAAAGATTTTAGAACCATACTGGGGTCAAAAGTGGGACTGTATTTGAGCCTGGAGCTTTTGGGTGGCCTGCAATCTTTCCACTTGAGAGCCCCCAGAAATGTTACTGGGGGACCAATGAAATGGACTGTGCAGGAAGACAGAAACACAGAGAGACACCAGTCCACACCAGCACATTATAATAGTCTGTTGATTATGAGCATCTGCTGCAAATATAGAGTCTGCCACAATCCTGTGATTGGCTTTTATCATTCAGCGGCTAGAAAAAGTATTAATTATTGACCCTTCGGGTCCCACTTTATATTAGGTGTCTTTAAATACTGTGCACATAACAATAATAATGAACCGTTAGGTGTGTTTTGTTGGATATGGTTGAGGTTACAGTGTAACAACTGTGTAATTGCAATATAATATACAATATAACAGTGTAATGTAACTACAGAAATTGAAAACTACAGAAATATGTTCTTATTTCGGTATATTTAGCAAGCTATTGCTCCAGTAGATTCACCAGACTATGTGTTAAGTCAACACAGTCTCACGACCTACTCGTACGTATTCCTACGAGGTGTCAAATTTGTGCTAATTCGTACAAATTCGCAGGACCTCCCTCGTACGATTTTGTACAATTTGTCTAAACCCCAGTGATGGGTAGGTTTAGGGGCAGGGTAGTTCATTTGTACAAATTCATATGGATTGGCAATTCGTAAAATATGTACGATTTAGCAAAAATCGTATGAATTCGTACGAGTGTGTTACGAACAGAACTGAGACATGAGGATCCATTCTTGGGGCTTTATTTAAAGACATAGTAAAACAGGCGAGGCCAAGACAACAGCAAACAGGAATAGCAAAGGAAAAACACAAGAAAAGTCCAGAGCGGTAGCAAGCGCCGGTCGGTCGCCGAACAAAGTCCAAGCGGGGCAAAAACCAGAACAATTATCCAAGGCAAGGCAGAGGACTGTACACAAATGATCAGGCAAACAAGAACACGCTTTGTACGAGGAAAGACACTCAATACACAGAGATTACACTAACAAACATGACCACTTTTTAAAGGCGAGACAAGAGGGTTAACGAGGGGGCGGAGCTGATCAATTGCTATGGGAACTAACAAGGGGGCAGAGACTGAACAGGGGAAACACTAAAACACATGTCATAATAAGAGTCCTTAGAGTACAATACAGAAACACAGACAGGGGTAACACAGTGCAGGGTGGAGTGCCCTCTGGTGGAGCTCAAGGGCACTCTGGCTGGTGATCGTGACATTTACAGTAAGTGCAAATATTGTGCAAAATACAGTATTGTAATGTAACAAGATAAATATTATACAAATATAAATATCAGTCCTTTAAATAAATCCTGCATTACTGTGATCACGCTTCCGATTGGTTACGGCGGTGGCGCTGTTGCCCACTGCGTTCGAACAGCCTGTGGGTAAGTCACTTCTGTTGGAGCTCCACACTTAAAGGTAAAAAAATATATATAAAATTTCAGGAGAAATGTAAAAAAGTATTGAACATCACTGATATTGAGTCACTTGTTGAGTGTGTCTTCTTTTCATGTATGTGTTATTTTGATACTTTTATTTCCGTTTTGATGTACCCTTTTTCACGTGCGCTACTTTGCCATGTGCTAATGAAATGAAACGTGTTCTGAATAGGTGGAACTATAACGCCACTGAACTTGCCCTTTTTCCTCCTACTGCTCTGTGTGCAGGTATTTGTTTCTTTATCATAAGTTACTCTGCAGTATTCGGTGCATTTTCTGGATTTAAGAATTCTGTATTTTTGTGCTTTACTGTGTTTTGTAAAGCACTTAAGGAATGTTGATGATGATTTTCATTAGCTTTTCAAGTATACAGACTTCTATAAAATGGACGATGTAAGCCGTGTAATTTATATATCACATAAATGATCAAATTAATAAATTCTAAAAGTTCACCAAAAGACTGATTTGATCGCGGGTCGATCGCGTCAGAAGGAGTATGACGGACTTTACCAGCTGCACCACAGGAGCTGATGACGTCCGTGTTTTGAAATGTTGACTAGCCCAATCACACATTGGTCTTTGGAGTTAGTGTAAACAGCCTCTGCCAAAAAGGCGGGCTATTTGCACTTACATCTGTGTAAAGGTGGGCTATATGTGTAAATAGACAATCCTTTAATAATTAAAATATTTATTTTCTGATGTTTAGGGTGGAATCTGCTACAAATTGTAAAATGATGACATTCTAACATGTATAATGCATTATGTGCTGTACTATCAAAACACTTTGACTGTTGCATTATTTGAAACTGTAGTTGCGTTATCGATTCTGAATGATGTTCTGCTGACTGCATTTCATCCGCCTTTCTTTCCCTTTTGATTTTGCAAACTTGAGTGACAGTCAAAATGATTTTCTGTGGTAATGGTAATGATAGAGCTCAGCATATTCCTGTCACGCAGAGTGGGGCAACAAAGACTTGTGAAAGGGAGGAGTAAACATTTCTTGAGATTGAATGTTGTTCATTCGGTCGAACAGTAATTTATTACTTGGTAAAATCAGCCAAATAAAAACCAACATGGACAGGTTGTGTGACAATCCAAAAAAACAAAGCAAAAACCCACAAACAAAACAAACTTACAATCCAAAGTAAATATGGGTGAGTTTGAAATAAGGATAAACACGGTTTGCAACGATTGCAACATGTACTTTATTTGAAATTCACGAGATATTTAGAAAACAAACAGCAAGGCCTATAAGTCAATTTACCTACATTATACTAGGGTGACCGTACACGCCATTTTCCCAGGACACATCCTTGCCAGGATTTCTAATTTGCCTAAAATATCTACGTTTTGGCTTTTCTAGGTTCCTTATGTTTTACAAGACGCTCTGGATGTACTTTGAATCAAAGCAACATCGAACTCCTGTCCGTATGGTCACCCTTCATTATGTTAATACTAATACCGATATTAAACCACTAGAACTACTGATTTAAAACCACTTCTCAATGTTTAATGAGCAGATGCAGTTTCTCAGGGATGATTAGGATGAAGAGAAATAAAAAAGACACAGGAAAAGACTTGTGCGAACTGTAAGTGAGTGTATTGCTAAAAGGCAATTGGTTTAAATAATGAGCACACAAAGGAAAAACTGTAAAATACTATTTCCGAAGGATTTGCATCAAATGGTATTTTTGGTTAACAGTGGTGAACAGGATACAATACTTACATGAACTGTTAAACTTGGAAAATAACAATAAAATGAGGACACTGACATTAAGCCTGTCAACATCTCATCTGACCGCAGACACAGAATTGGGACAGCACTTAAACTGCATCTGACAGAAGTGCCAGCAGCGTTCATGCGCGCCTTTTAAAATAAAAGTCTTGCATCAGCAAAAAATAAATAAATAAATAAAATAACATATATTTTTTACATTTCCTATTCACTCGACGACTCACTTTTGAGTTGAAAAAACTCATCTGTCTACACTACTTATCATGTATTATTTTACATGCAAATACAACTATAATAATAACCCAAATGTGTATCCTGAATCTTCTTTAAATTATTATTTATTATTGAACTCTTTTCCATTACACCACCGGCTCCGACTGATTTCAGTAGTATAAAATCAATCATTTACTGGTCATATGACCACGCACACAATCTATTATATCCTTGTCATATTCTGGTGATAGGGTGTGATTCCTTGGCATATAGCCATTAACACCCCTCCTAATCAGAGACGTTACTGTAAATAATTAACTTTAACCCTCCAATTTATGATATGATGATCACTAGGCAACAAAGCCTTGGAACTGAGAGATTGTGAGAACTGTGTCAAAAATGAAATAAAACTGCTACAGTACCAGTTGATCTAGATAAAACATGCAGGGCATAATAAAGTTGCTCTGCAATACGTTTGTTTGCATGAACAGCATTGTCCCATAAAGAACTGTATTCTGGCAAAAATGAATAGTTCATGCAAAAATGAAAATTTGCTGAAAATGCACTCACCCTCAGGCCAGGTAAGATGTGGATGAGTTTGTCTCTTTACCAAAATATAGATTTGAGAAATAACACACTGCATCACTTGTTCATCAATAAACCTCTGCAGTGAATGGGTGCTGCCAGAAAACAGCTGATAAAAACGCAATACACACCACTCCACTCCATTGGTTGATGTCTTGTGAAGCAGAAACGTTCATGTATATAAGAAACAAGTCCACTATTAAGGTGTTGTAACTTCAAACTGTTGCTTTTGGACAAAATGCACAATTTATCCCCCATTAAGAAAAGTCAATTTAAAGCTCACACAAATATATTTGCTTTGAACTGTTTTGGTTTGTAAAAAGTGCTTGATCTGTGCGTATTTATCTCCTGATTCAGATGCAATGACCTAATCTGAAAAAAATTTTTTTTTTTTTTAATTTTAATTAAAAAAATTAATCTAATTAATTAGAGGCTGTGTAATTAATTAATCGAAATTAAATCGCATTTTAATAGCATATAAATATTTGACCTGAGAACAGTGCTTTAGTAAGTTTTTTGTAAGTTGGCAACACTGCCTCCAGTGTAATCGATCCGCCGAAACTCATCAAGTGAGAAACGTTCCGCGGTTCAAAAAT
>JAUCMU010000042.1:8794171-8808323 GCA_032275025.1 Enteromius treurensis | reverse complement strand
CATTCACAAGAGTGCCAACTGTGTTTCAATGTGCTCATTCAACAAGACAGCTGTATCCTGCCTGCAGCTCCTGGAATTATAATGACACCTGCTGTCTTTGTGCATAAACCTTCATTTTCTTTGTTAGCATGCTGAGCTGTATGTTTCTGAAAGATGTGTGCTGTGAATAACAAGGATGTATTTGTATTTTAACTCTCTTAAGTCATTTTATTAATTTGTTTGTGTGATAAAATTGTTACAGATTGACTATGACTCAGTTTATTTACCTTAAAGGAATAGTTCACCCAAAAATGAAAATTCTGTCATCATTTACTCAATCTCAAGTGCTTACAAATGTATGAATGTATGAATTTATTTGTTCTGCCGAACACAAATAAAGATATTTTGAAAAAAAGTTTGTAACTGGGCTCTTTTGGTCACCATTGACTTTCATAGTAGAAAAAAATACTATGGAAGTCAATAGTGACCCAAAACGGCCTGGTTCCAACCTTTGTTTTAAAAAATATCCTTTGTTTGGTAGGACAAAGAAGTTCATACAGGTTTGGAACTACTTGAGGGTGAGTAAATGATGACAGAATTTGTCATTTTTGGGTGAACTATTCCTGTAATATATTATAATAACTTATGTTATTGAGAAATGTTGATTGAACAGAGGCAGAACAAGGAAGAAATATCTATGAGAATTGATTCTGCTGCATCACTTTCCTGTTTAAGTCTACCAGTATTTTCTTGTGCACGCTTGAGTGAGTAAATGTTTTTAATGCTTTCAAAATGACTGGGAGAAGATGCGGTCTATTCATTATGAGCAGCTCATATAAAGAGAGCGAGGCTGTCGATTACAGAGTTCCTGTTTACCCAGTGCAAACATTATCTGGTTTAACCAGGTTTAGCCCTGTAGTGCAAAAACCCCGGTTGACAGCGTGTTAAATATTGAGTCCATTTCTTTACACAAAGAATGTTCTGTGTGAGGGTCAGCCTGGACTTTTAAAGGAATGAGACTTCATTAGATTTCACATTGGCACACCAAATCTGATTTATTTAATTTTGATATTTTAAATATATAAATGTTTTATATATATATATATATATTATATATAAATGTTTTTGCTTATCAATACCATTCACCTTTTGATTATTCTGCCTGTGTGGGAGTTGGTCTTTTTTGACCCAGTGCTGGGCTGCCAAAATGACCCATATTGGTTTGCTTTTAACTCAGCATTTTTAATACATATATTTATTTTTCTATAATATTTTACTCTGCTGCCTCGTCCAATCTCTGACTGTGCCTTTGCCTCGCAGAGCTCTAGTCATTTTGAGACATTGTTTTTATGCCTCTGTCCTCATATCCCGAACAATTCCAGGGATACGTCAAGGATTTAGGTTTTTGCACTGATGTCAAAACTACAAATCTGCAGTGAATGAAAGGAAATAAAGCGAGAACTAAACCCATTCCAGAATAATTTTCATCATATAAGACTGCCTATTATATTGAAAAAAATTAATTATAATAATACAGTAATTCCCAAACAGGAACAAACATATCCCAGGAGACACCTAAGCAGGTTCCAATTTGCTTTAAACGTTTAATAACTTATGAGTTATGTTGAACTCATAAAACCTAAATAAAAACTTGTGTGCTATCAAAAATTTAAATACTGTTTTTTAATTAACAGAGTGAAACATAAAATTTAAAGAAAGGAAAGCTAGATAATATGAATGAGTGTTTTAATTGAATGCTTTGTCTTCAGAAAGCATTCAACTGTGCTGCAGATAGCATTGACACTTTTGTTCTGTGGGACGAGTTTCATCCATCATTCTCCACACAGGGGAGTTTAAGGTTTATATGCTCACTGATCTGTCACGACGACAGTAAAACGGTCACTGACAGACACAGCATTCAGATATCTCACATAAAACCAGTGTTCTTGTGAAATGTTGCTAAGGCAGAATTGCCATGGTTCACCCTCAATATCTGTGAAATCAATCGAACCAAACTCTAATGATTAGTGCGTGTGATGTAGCTTCCTGTCTGACTCAAGAAAACCTCATCAAACCGGTGTGACAGCAGAAGGAGGGTTGGAATCCGAATCTCGATGAGTGTGGTGTTGATAGCAAGTAGAAAACTGCCCATGTGTTGTTTATTCAGGGAGCTTCACAGTGCAGCCTATTTCAAACATGAAAAATAAACACTTTAAGATAAATGGCTGGTCCTCTGGGCTGAACCGCATATTCTGGTGTAGTTACTATGGAAACAGGGCTGTGCTATTTTCACACACCCTTGGTTATTATAAATATTAAAGGCTATCTGCGAGTAATTACAAATGGAGGAGCTAAATAAACATGAAAAACAAGATGAAGTTTTTTTTTTCTTTTTCCTTCATTATGATTAAAAAGACAAACAAAAATCCAGCCAGCAAGACAATATGTCCTATAGATTCTTGGAGTAAAATATGCTAAACCTTTTTTTTTTTTTTTTTTAATATTGGGTCACACAGCTGTGTCAGATAATCAGTCAGCTTATGGGAGGTCAAAACATGCTGAGATCTCTCCTCATTATAGTAGCAGAAATCACAGGGGTCATATCATATCATGAAATATGAATGATGCAGTACTTTGCTCCTGATTCCATTTGCATTTAAACTTTTAAATGTTTGAAAAGGCAAGCGTGGTTCAATCACCTTTCATGTTGTTTCAAACATGACATTCTTTCTTAAATCAGTGAAAAAAACAAAAGTTACTGATGAGAATGAGAATGTTCTGAAAAATAAAGGTGCTTCATGATGCCATAGAAGAACATTTTTGTCTGAATGGTTCCATAAAGCACCTTTAACATCGAAAGAACCCTTGTTTCACATAAAAATATTGTTTCACACAAGGTAATTATTAAAAAAAAAAAAACAGCATAGCTGCAGCTATATCTATATTTTGTAATTACGCCTAATGATTTACTAATAACAACATTTCTAAAAATGTTAATGCTTTGTTGCGATTTAAAAAAATCCACTAATATAAATAGCTCATGACATGATTTAATATACTTAGGTTAAATCTTAACAAAAGATATAAAGCCATATAGTTTTGAATGCTTATATAAAGCAATTTGGGCGAGCCTGTCACGCTATGAAACTATATATGAACCTTTAATACAATTTCTCAATTTATGAATACTGTTTGTGTATAAATGATATTCATCCACAACAATGAAGATTGGTGGGGTGATTCAAATGTTGTTAGCTGAAGTTGTACTGCGTCAATGACACGCTCCTCCTGAATGATGACGCACGCTTAGAGCAAATGCTCCTCATCATAGTCCATGCATGCAGCTCGAGCGAGATCTCACAACCCAGACGCAACGTCTTCAGCATCCTGCGAGAAAAGCCTCTGTGAGACCTGCCGCGAGCCGACTGGAGGCGTCCTGCTGTTATTTATTTAGACAAATCTATAAGCGTTTCCACAAAATAGGCTAAGAGTGGCATGGAAAGACTAAACACATTGTCTCACAATGATCGCTGGATTTCATAGATTGATTCGCGGATCTTCAGTGGAGAGGGGCATCTGAGAGGACAGGTGAGATTTCATCATTGTTCTTGGTCATTGCGCAGGTGGTCTTAAATGGAGATATCCGAGTTACTGATTCATATATAGCCTATATATGTAGTGTATTGAAGCTGATCATGTATGTTAGGCATGAATAACAGGAGGGGCGTGAGTACATTCAGTGCTGTAGTACTAGACACAGCGTGCCTCCTTCATTCATAAAATCAACATCAGTGTAATCGGTTCATCTCTGCTAAATGTCACTCATACATGACAGCTTCATCCTCTGCTTTCTGCGTCATGTGACATCATCGAAGCAGGGGTCATTATTGACCATGTTCTCAAAATAGCTTCTAGGAGACTTTTTTTCTCGCAGTGTTGCCTACGTATGTTTCTTCTTGAGAGACAGTTCTGAAGATGAAGATCTTAATTAACTGAAGAAGGCTTCGTTTTTGCTCAGGAAACGAAAAGAGGTCTAAAACAATGCTGAAACACAGAACAATTTATGAAAGAGAAGGTAAAAAAGGTAACATGCAAAAATATAGTTTTGACCAAAGGATGCTGTTGGTAATGAACTGTATAAATTTGCCTCAGCCTGAAATCTATGTTAAATAGCCCCATCTTTGAAAGATATAGAATACAATATGTGTGTTTATATATATATATATATATATATATATATATATATATATATACACAAACATTATATATACTGCTAATTATTATATAATGCTTTTATTCAGATCCTTGATTGATTTCAGCATTGGCATCAGAGGAACAAATTACATTTTAGAAAATTATTCCAGATGTAATATTCTTTCACCATATTTCATTTCCTGCATGTATTATTAAAAAGCATTTTTGCCTGAGGTTGTATGCTGTGGTAAACTCTGTGTGAGTAATAGTCATTGATCCAGATCCAAAAATACTTCCAGAACACCAGGACGCTTATATGTCAGACAGTAGCTTTGCTTGAGAAGTCCCTCCCTTGTTTTCGAGTCTTAAGTATTTAAATTGTGAACAATTCTTTCTCTTTACATTTAGGACCTACTCGACAGCTGTTATTGTAAGAAAATGGAGGATTCACCATCAAAGCATCTTCTTGGTACCAAGAAGAGAGTCAAAATCCACCCGAACACAGTGACAGTTAAATACGCCACTCACTTTCCCCAGCCTGGAGACGAAGGCTACGATGACGCCCCGTCTTTTGAAGACTTTGGCTCATTTGTCGAAGAGACCTCAGACAAGAAGCACCTCACTGACAGCAAGTCAGGCAGGACTTTTTTCAGTGCGCTTGACAGTCGGTCCAAACCGGCGGGGGACCAAAAGGAGAAAGGGGTCGGAGGTCAGCTGCAGAGCTTCGGGGAGGCCTCAGTGTTCGCCTCACGCATGACATGGGCCGCTCTGTTCGGGGCGGCTCTGGCCCACGGCTGCGTGGCTCTTATCACGCGCCTGGCTGCTGACCGCTCGAGGGTGCCATCGCTGGAGCTGCTCTTCATCCGCTCTGTCATCCAGGTGTTGTCCATCGGGGTTGTGCTTTATTACCAGGAGCCTCCTTTCGGGCCTCAAGGCTACAGATTGCGTCTTTTCTTTTATGGCGTGTGCAATGTCATCTCAATCACTTGTGCGTATACCTCCTTTGCCATAGTCCCGCCAAGCAATGGCACCATCATGTGGAGAGCCACAACGACGGTCTTCAGCGCCATACTGGCGTTTTTACTCATCGACGAGCGACTGGGTATGACAGACGTTGTGACAGTTGTCAGTAGTGTCTTTGGCCTCTGCTTGGTCATGATTCCTAACATCGTAGGCGAGCATCGATCACTTAGTTTCTGGAAGGAGGCCTTTGGCTACACTATGACGGTGATGGCAGGTTTAATGGCGGCCCTGTCCATGATCATATACCGCGCCATCAAAGAGAGGGTGAGCATGTGGACTGCGCTCTTCACCTTTGGCTGGACCGGAACGTTGTGGGGAGTATCCACAATGTTCATCCTGCAGGAGCCCATCATTCCCCTGGACGGAGAGACGTGGGGGTATCTAATTGGCATCTGCGTCTGCTCCACGGTGGCATTCCTGGGGGTCTATTACGCTCTCAACAAGTTCCATCCCGCATTGGTCAGCACGGTTCAGCATATGGAGATTGTTGTGGCTATGCTTCTGCAGCTGATTGTGCTCCACATGGTGCCCTCGGTGTATGACATAATCGGGGGTCTCATCATCATCATCAGCGTTGTTGTGCTGACGGCTGTAAAGCTTTACTGGGTGGGCAAGAGCAAAAGACAGGAGTATGAAGAGATCCTCGACTCGCCGATAAAGTGATCAAAGTTATTGTTTTAAAAATGCTTTTGTCGAGTTTGATTTTTCAGACCTTGAATTATTGTTACCCACACTCTTAAAAACAAAGGATCATTGGCCTCTGTGGTTCCATGAAGAACCTTTATCATCCATGGAACCTTTTAATTGCTCAAAAGGTTCTTTAGATTTTTAAAATGTTCTTTGGGGAACCAAAATGGTTCTTCTATGGCAACTCCTCAAATAAAATCAGAAGAATTTATCAGAACCTTTATTTCTAAGAGTACACCGAGGTTATTGTGAATGTTTGAGAAAAAGATCTGTGTAAAGTTTATTCATTAATGAAGTGCCATTGTGAAGTTGTCTTTGACTGTTGTATTATGTGAAGCTCAAAGAGGTTACTGATTCTTATCGCACATTATGAATTAATTATCCATGTTTAGCTTTGTCATATCAGGTTTTATTAGGTTTACATTCAAGTAAATGTCTTTGCAGAGGACCTGCTATGACAACATTAGATATTTTCATAACGTGCACTATTTTCCAAATTGACATAGTCAAGAGTGCCCTCTGTTGGTATTTAGTGGCTGTATGGCCCTGAAAAGTGGAGCAAATATTTTTTAGCTTGATTAGCCTGAGTCAATCAAATCAGTTTTGGCAACGGTGATCCAGGATGGTATCTGACAGATCTTTTCTGTTGGCATATGATTTTACGATTTCCAATTTATTGAAAAATATTGAGGGCTGTTGGAGTTATCCACTGCAGAGTTTTACATAGAAATGGAAGATATTAACCATTATACTGAAATAATATATTTTGGCAAGGTATTATTATATTAAGGTTGCATAGTCTGTGCAGAAGATTCAGATTATTTGACAATGTATGTAACATTGCATCTGGGTGGAAAACATTCATTTTATGGGAATAGAAAAAAGCCAAATGCAAGATCCATGCAAACATAGGATTGTTCATTAAATATTAATGTCACAACATTTTATTTATTTATTTATTTTTCAGAAACAGAAATAAAGTAACTTCACTTAAATCTTAGAATGTCCTTCGTGGTGTCTTTAATAAACAACAAATGTGTACTGTTTCAAACTGAAATATTTTCAAAGATTTGTTTTCTCTTTAATAAAAGCATGTATTAATTTCACTGTGCAGTTTTATGAGAATGTATTATTTTATGTTAAGCTAAAAAAATCTATTACATTAGTCTTGTTTTGAAAGTTCTGTATAAATTGTCCAGTGTCCAGAAGGTGGTAGGAATGAATCAAAGTTACGTTAAAATGAATGAAGCTGGTGAATTTAATTTTAATAATGTTAATTTAATAATGCTTTAAAAATTATACAATTCATACAATAAAATCTCTCTCTCTCTCTCTCTCTTTCTCTCTCTCGTATGAATTTAATTTAACTTCTGAACTGTATGATATCATCTCAACGTGAAACCATATTGCTATAACAAACACACTCAAAATACATTCATGTCAGCATATAGAAATTTATAGGCTTAGATATGTAGGTTTCCTGATTTCATCAGCACAAGCCTGAATTCATTGTATAACATCATGTGCAAGCATTCATTGCCTCCCTTGAGAAATAAACAAGTCTGGATCAAGGACCTATGGCAATCAGTGTTGTCACTGCTGCTTCAAAGAATGGCAGCCTGCTGTCTCACTGAAATCTGAGTGTGTGCTGGAGTAAAGCTCTCTGACTGTAGAGAAGTGATTGCTCTGAGGCCTCATAAGTTGCAGATGTGGTCTCTTTTTTTTCCTTGGTGGACTTCTTCTCACAATATCACTCACAGATGGACTTTTAGTTCTTAAAAGTCTGTTTACAGAGTTCCTTGATTCAAAAATACACATAGCTTGAAAACATGCAATCTTCAGATAAACAGCTACATCCTTAAAGGATCCTCTGATGTGCGAAAGAATAATCATTAGCACTGCACGCTGTTCAACAGAAATAATAACAAATAATATAATATAAAATAATAAAAATAAAAAATAAAAAGCAGATTTGGAAAAAACTTTTTTATTTTATTTAATTCTATTCTATTTTAAAGGTCTTTCCAGGCACGCCAGGTGATTTGTGGGTCTCCTGAAAAGAGTCAGATTATGCAACTTTATGATTCACAGAGAACTGAAGGGGGAACTGAAACAGGATGTGTAATCCTGAAGTGAGAGGGTTTTGCTGTGAAGTGTCACATGTCATATATCTCACACAAGCAGCTTTGCTTTAATAGCTTTAAATATTCCCAAGTTCTCACATTTCTCATTCTGTTCTGTTTCGTCCCATAAACCCATGTGTCTGTGGATGTCACCCACTCTCTCCCCATCCCTGCTGTGTGAGAAATAATGCTGCTTCTCAAAGCAGAAGTTCAGTGTTGTGAGGAAGAAGT
The DNA here is from genome assembly GCA_032275025.1 of Enteromius treurensis. Taxonomy (NCBI): domain Eukaryota; kingdom Metazoa; phylum Chordata; class Actinopteri; order Cypriniformes; family Cyprinidae; genus Enteromius; species Enteromius treurensis. Next base: position 8,800,086 of record JAUCMU010000042.1, on the reverse strand, counting down.
CAGAGCACACATGGTTCGGTTTATACCTGGCCTACCACATCGATTGGATGTTGATTTTCCCTTTTTTCTGCTAATTTGTAATTTAGAAGCTTTACTCTTTTAAGATTACTTTGCCTCATCAGTGACAGTACATTGCAATGGTCCAGAAGTTAACTGAGAACATTTGTTATTATTGAGGTGTAGCCTGAGAACATAACAGTGCAGCAGAACTGACATCATGCACATAATTCATAAACAGTTCATTTATAATTTGTACACAAATTGCTTCTCTTTTAATACATTCTTTTTTACGTTCTTTATTACTATATCAAGATTATCATACTGGTCTGACAGATCAGTTCTTGCCTATAATATAAGCTACAGACTGGACCAGACTTTATGCTGGTTATGTTTGTAATTAGGGCTAGATTTATGGTTAGGCTTTTGGTATGAAATAGAACCATTATTTAAAAAATCAGTATAATGGAAAGATAAATTAAGATTTCTGGAAACAAATGTTGATATTTTATATTATCAAAAGAAAAAAAACCTCCCCTACCCGGAAGCGAGCGGTGCTGCCGCGTTCTATTTACGATGTTTTAAGAATTGCTTTCTCTCGTTCAGTGTAGGCAGACTTTAGCTGCCGTGGTGTGACATCTGCACCGGGTTGCATAAAAGGTTTTTTGAAGTCTTTAAAGTTTGTCAGCAAAATTTTTCTTTACGTTTGGTCCCAGTATTTTCTTTAAATTCAGTTACATAAAAATGTATATTAGTCTAAATTGAATCCAAAAAATAAAACATTACTCTTGGAGTCTTGGGTGACTGCTAGTTGGTCTTAACAGGAAGGCTAGGTTTATGCAGCTGGTCCCTGGTGTAGACACTCACTTATGGAGAAGAACCAAAGCAACCTAGAAAAGCTGTAATGATATTTACACATGTCCTGCTTCTTGCATTGTCATTCCGGAAACATTTTCTTTTCTTTACATTTTTTATCTTTCTGTCGCTTGGCTCGGCTGTTCACGTCAGGCACTCTCCTCCACGTCATTAGCAGACATGCCCCTTACTGCTGATTGACTACAAGTTTGTTTTGGTACTCGGCCCCTAATCTCTTTACTAAATCGTTCACCCTGCCTCTATAGGTGTTACAAGCCGCGCCTCTGTGGCTCTGTCTGAACGGCACCAGCAGGAACCTTCGCCTGAGTATTAGTTCCGCCCGGACCACTTTTCACCACGTACCCGGATCTAAACTAGCTCCAGGTGTTCCCTGTTATCTCCCCTACAAATACCCGCATTAGAAAACAGTTCCTTGTGAAGTCTTGTTTTCCTATACAGCAATTCTGAGCGTTTCATCTTGGGTTTATTGGATTCTCTGTGTATGACCTTGATCTGTTCTCTCGATTACGATTCTCGCTGCCTGCCCTGAACTTTGGGACGCTGATCCCCTTAAGCTCATGTACCGCCGTGGTCTATCAGAGGAGCTACAATCAGAACTCGCTTGCCGAGATGAGGGCCGTTCACTCGAGGAGTTCATAAACTTGACGATTTCCACTGACAACCTGATGCGGTCACGCCGCGGTCGACGACCCACTTGTCTTCCTCTTCCCCGGTCACCCTTGAGCACTGCTGAGCCTATGCAGGTTGGATACACGCACCTAACACAGGAGGAGCACGATCGCCGTATCCGTGAACGGATTTGCTTGTACTGTGGTCAACCAGGTCATATTCGCTCCAGCTGCCCAACGCAACCTGCTCGACAAGAGAATCCCCGGGTGAGTGCTGACATTTGCAGTAAAGCTTTTGAAGTCACTGTTACTCTTAGCTCAGATAACCACATCATTACTGCTATGGCCTTAATAGACTCTGGGTCAGTGGGGAATTTTATTGATGATGCTTTTGCTAAGAGAAACCATATTCCTCTTCTTGCATGTGAATCCCGGGTGGCAGTGGAGGCCTTAGACGGTCGCCCTCTCAGCTCTGGCAGAGTAACCAGAGTGACTGAGGATCTATAGCTCCAAGTCGGGACCCTGCACCGTGAAACCATCCGACTGTTCACCATTAACTCACCCACTCACCACCTGATCCTTGGTCTGCCATGGCTGGAAATACACAATCCCACTATCTCATGGACTGAGAAACAGATCACACACTGGTCAGCACATTGTCAAGAAAATTGTTTCACCCACACAATGCACCTAAAGACTCTCACACTCACCTGGCACCATACACGGAGATTTAGACCCACCTACCACTGGAATATCAAGACCTCCAAGAGGCCTTCAGTAAAGAAAAAGCTACACACCGCCCTAACGACTGTGCTACAGAACTGCTTCCAGGAACACTAGAGGGCGTGTGTTTCCATTGTCTCAACCTGAAATGGACGCTTTGAACCAATACATCTCTGAGGAACTAGACAAAGGATTTATTGGCCCTCTACATCTCCTGCATCAGCGGGTTTTTTCTTTGTTAAGAAGAAGGATGGTAGTCTCCGTCCCTGCACTGATTATAGAAGTCTGAACAACATAACTGTTAAATATCGATACATACTTCCTCTGGTACCCTCCGCTCTGGAATCTCTTCGGCAGGCTAAATTCTTCACTAAATTAGACCTTCGCTGTGCTTATAATCTGATACGGATCCGTGAGGGGGACAAATGGAAAACAGCAAACTCAACCACCTCAGGTCATTATGAATATCAGGTCATGCCCTTTGGACTTTCTAACAGCCCCTCATTCTTTCAAGCCTTTGTTAATTATGTTTTCAGAGACCTGTTAAACCAATACCTCATGGTGTACATAGATGACATCCAGATCTACTCCAATGACTACCACTCACTTGTACAACATGTCCGCACTGTTCCTGATTAAGCACCACCTCTATGCTAAACTGCAGAAATGTGAATTTCATCAGAGCAAAGTGGCCTTCCTGGGATACAACATTAGCCATGATGGAGTCACAATGAACGATCAAAAAGTTCATGCTGTTGTTAATTTGCCTACACCCAAAACGATAAAGGACTAACAATGATTTTTGGGGTTTGCAAATTTCTACCGACGTTTCATACGGAATTTCAGCCAGGTAGCAGCAGCTCTCACAGCTATGACACGCAAGGGACCACTGACCCTCCGCTGGACACCAGAGGGTATGCAAACCTTTAAAGACTTAAAGGAACGATTCACCACGGCTCCTATTCTTCGACACCCCGATCCCAGCAGGGAGTTTGTAGTTGAAGAGGACACTTCCAACAGCGGAGTAGGAGTGATCTTGTCACAAAGACATGGTGATACTAACAAACTTTACCCCTGTACATTCTATTCCCGCAAATTGAACTCTGCTGAGAGGAATTACGACGTGGGAGAACTACTAGCTCTAAAAGTGGCCCTTGAGGAATGGAGACATTGGCTGGAGGGAGCCAAAGTACACTTTTTAGTTCTGACAGATCACAGAAACTTAGAATACCTCCGAACTGCTAAGAGACTGAACGCTTGACATGCCCGCTGGTCATTATTCTTTACACGCTTCCAGTTCCGAATAACCTACCACCCAGGGACCAAGAACAGAAAAGCAGATGCTCTGTCTCGCATCCATGAGAGTCCATCACAGCCTACGAATACTGAGCCCATTCTCCCAGCTTCCATCATAATCACTCCTGTACGCTGGGATATCATCACTGAAATTGAAGAAGCACCCATCACCAGTCCACCACCTGCTAACTGCCCAGACGGCCTTCTTTATGTACCTGAACCTCTTCGTTTGCTTCATCTTGTACATTACTCACCAAGCTCAGGACATCCAGGCATCACAGCACCTAACTAATCTCTTCTGGTGGACTACTCTAAGCAATGATGTTATCCAGTTTGTCCAGGCCTGTCCCACTTGTAACAAGTCCATCTGTCTACGACCCGCTGGATTACCTTACCTTACCTGTTCCGCAACGACCCTGGTCACACATCGCCATGGACTTTGTGGCCGACCTTCCTCCATCCAACTGCTTTACCAATATACTCATCTTAGTTGACCACTTCTCCAAAGCCTGCCGCTTCATTCCCCTGCTCAAGCTACCCACAGCCTGGAAAACTGCTGAGGTCGTTGTGGAACAAGTATTCTGTTTCTACGGCATTCCAGAGGACATAGTCACAGATCGGGGTCCCCAATTCACCTCACGAGTATGGCAATCCTTTTGTTCACAACTCAACATCTATATCAGTTTAACATCTGGTTACCATCCACAGTCCAATGGGCAAGCAGAGCGACTCAATCAAGAGTTAACCCAGTTCCTGCAAACATACTGCCACCAGAACCAGCAGGATTGGAGCAAGTACTTCATCTGGGCTGAGTATGCTCAAAATTCACTCCGCAAACCCGCTACTGGACTAACCCCGTTCCAGGTCGTACTTGGATTCCAGCCACCACTGTTCCCCATACCTGGTGAACCAACTCAGCTCCCCACTGTGGACCATTGGCTGCAACGTAGCGAGGAAACTTGGAACACGGCTCATATACACCTCGAACGGGCAGTATGCAGAGCAAGAGAGAGAGCAAGCAGATTGATGCTGACGACCACTTCCTACCTATGAACCGGGACAGTGGGTGTGGTTATCTACCCGGGATCTTCGCCTTCGTCTTCCATGTAAAAAGTTGAATCTACGGTAAGTGGGTCCATTCAAGACTTTAAGACAAATTACTCCAGTATCTTATCGTCTCGGACTGCCCAATAACTATTGCATTTCCCACACTTTCCACATGTCTCTACTGAAACCCGCTGGTGACCCAGGAGGAGAGAGGGACCAGGAGGAGGTCGTGGCTGCCAACATCCCTCCCCTGATCATAGACAGCGAGGAGGCCTACCGGGTCAGAGAAATTCTGGACTCGCGGCGTCGGGGTCACATCATCCAATATCTCATTGACTGGGAGGGTTTCGGACCAGAGGAACGATCTTGGGTTAATGCCCAGGACATCCTAGATCCATCTCTCACTACAGAATTCCATTGAGATCATACAGAGAAACCCGGTGGATGACCTCGGTGCCAAAGCAGAACACACTTCAGGAGCCGTTCTCAGGGGGAGGTCTCTGTTTCCTGTTATCTCCCCTATAAATACCCACATTAGACACATAACATAACCCACATAACAGTTCCTTGCGAAGTTCCTTGTCTGCCCATGCAGCAATTCCGAGCGTTTTATCTTGTGTTTATTGGATTCTCTGTGTATGACCTGGATCTGTTCTCTCGATTACGATTCTCGCTGCCTGCCCCGAACTCTGCCTGGACATTGACTCTGATTACCTGAAAAGTAATCAGTAATTACCTAAAACTCTTGCAAATGGATCCGACTGCCTCCAACCTTTCCTTACAATAGGGTAATGTATTTTGCCACTTTGTAGAAATGCAAATAATACTTTTTTTGGAAATGCAAATAGTAGGCTAAGGCAAATGTGAATATGTATTCTACCTGATGATTTCACTTCCTGATGATTATATATATATATATATATATATATATATATAAACAAATTTCTTGGTGATTTATTTGTTTTTCCATTATTTATTTGCATAAAATCCAGCAGTTTGTTTCGAGTGCAGGGCAGCTGTAGGCATTTCTTGTAGTAAACAGCTGCCATGCGTTTGTAAGTTTTGGATAGGTCACAAATGCTGAAGTGTTTGCGCTTTCATGTGGCCTTTGTTATCCCTCCTTTCAAGCTGCTACAGGAAAATAAAGTGAAAGTGAGGCTCATTTTCAGGTGCTGTGATTTGTTCCAGATATCTTGTTGTTGTTTAATCTGATGTGGCAGATGAAGTGAATGCTGTCGAAATTGTGAGACATTAAGCATAGTTATCAGATAAAAGTTAAAATAAAAAGAAACTAAACCAATTATATATATATATATATATATATATATATATATATATATACATATATACAGTCTATATATATATATA
>JAUCMU010000042.1:8774494-8794071 GCA_032275025.1 Enteromius treurensis | reverse complement strand
TTCAGTGGTTTCGTGTTTACGCGATTTTTTTTTAGAACGAGGGAAAAAAAAGATCGGATAGGGAACGCACCGGCTTCGTGTGGACAGAGCCTTAGTCATTGAACCTTCTCACACCTTTCAGGAACCAATTCGGCTCCCTTTAACAGTGACCTCATTCCCTTAAATTAAAGCTCTGTCTGCTGGACCAGGCGCTCCAGAGGTGCATTTGACAGCCTCTCTTTTACAATAGCTCTGCAAGTGTGTAAACAGATGACAGCTTGGAGATCTGGGAGAACTAACTCATGTTCAGTGTAGTTTACTCACATTACACACAATATTGATCTACTGGGGGACCAACTATTAAATGACCCATGAAGAGCCACATTGGATCAATAAAACGGCAGTACAGCCTAAGTTCACTCTCTAACTTATAGATCCGTGTTACTCTTCTATAAAACCAGACACAACATCAAACCCAACACAATATCAGAAGAACAGTTATATAAAATATAAATAAAACTGAATAGGTTCGTTACGCCAGATGACATAAGCTGAATAGGAAAATTTGTTAAACTTTCCTCTGTCAGCCCCAGGGTTTCACTGAGTCTTGTAGTTCCTCTCAAGTCTTTTTCCTAATCTGTTCAGTTTGGCCTTACCAACTATGAGGGATTTTTTCTGTTTTCTCCTTTTTTCTATTTTCTGTAAGGCTGTTTTGGAAAAATGTTTACTGTATAAAAAAAAGTGCTCCTTTAAGTTATTTAAGTATTATAATAATAATAGTAATAATAATTCAAATAAAAAGCTTTATTTTGATTTAGTTTGAATTATAATTTGTTATTTATATTACTAATACTACTATTCTTATTTATTTTTATAAGTTTTCCTCAATTTTAGTTTACATTTCACCCTATTTAATAATGTTAAATAATTAAAAAAATAATAATAAGTTATAGTATTTTAACTTAAACTTACACTGTGACCTGTTTTGGGGCCACCACATTTATCCACACATTTATCTTTAATATTTATCATTATGAAATGATAAATATAAAAGTCCTCTAGCTGTACTACTCCTGCATTTGAACTGCCATTGACACAAAGTTCCCCTGGCATTCGTGTACTGATGGAAAAGTCAGTACACGAAGAAGTCAATATAAAAATATAGAATATAAATATAGAATACACTGTATAAAATGGCTGTGATTTTAACGGTAAAAAACTGTGGAAATGCTACGGTAAAAACTGTTAAATGGTTAATGGTAAATTCCTGTTAAATTTACAGGGAACCATGTACTGAACATTCTCAGATTTCCCTGAATTGCATTTTAAATTTTGTTTTCATTTTTCATTTGAATTCAATGTTTTTTCTTTGAAATAACTATGTTTCTTCTTAGTTTTTTTGTGTCAGTTATGTCTATTAGGGTTGTATGTTACATGTAATGTTGTTAAATGAATGTTTATTGCACATTTCAATTTAATAATTCTTACCATGATGGTGTTTAGTGTATGAATGACGTTGAGCACTTTCTATTTAACTTGTTCATATTTAAAAGCTGCTTGTGCTTGTTCATCATATGACTTGCTCATCACCGCCTTCATTTGGTAGTCATCAGTGTATTTCAAAGGTACAAAATAGATTTCACTACTTTCATAGGTTGGTATATTAACATATTTTATTACATATATTACATACATATATTATTACGGTTTATTATAAGAAATTATGGTATTTAACTGTAAATACCGTAAAATAAAAATATATTGTTACCGTATTTTTCCCATTTTTATTCTGGCAACCACACCTGCCGTTTTTTCCCCGTAAATTTTACAGATTTTTTTTTCACAGTGTATTCATAATATAGTAATATGTTCATTACAATTTTACCTTAATTAATGAAAAAGCCAACAATAGTAGGTTTAATAGAAAGCCAGACTAGAGGTGAAATGCGAAGAAGATACCAAAATGACTTTATGTGGCTCATCAGGGAATGCGCTCTGTCTGTTAACTTACAATAGTGAAATACACAGTTGCCTTAAGTTTCCACAGAAGTTGTTTGAGGCCCAGCCAGCCACTACCGAGTCTACAGAAAGGACCCCTTGACTGCCATTGGCTGAGGACAGTCATGTGTGTGGGGTGGAGAGTCGCTCTGTCAATAACTCAGGAGTTTCAGGAAGTTCTCATGGAATAGCTGCTGCTCTGTTACAGAGAGAGAAAGAGAGAGCGGTAGTGTGTGAGAGGGGGGCTGCTCGCAGAGCTGGGAATGGATATGGCCAACCTTTTCAAACACTTCTTTCGTGAGTACATATTTATCATCTTTTCCATTGAAGGGCTAAAATAACACATTTGCTTACTACAGTGGTTGCCTTCACCCTGTAAGCATGTACTTTTGACATACTAACTAATAAATCTACTGTATCTGTGAGCTTCTTCGCACTGGATGTGATTTGTAAGTTATATTTGTGTTGTCAGCACTTTGTGATGGCTGTTGTGGGTATTCTGCCAACTATAAGTGGGCAGATAAGGGAATCAAAGACTGTATGTGCACATAAACAGAGAAGTCCCAGTCTTTTTCAGTTTGGTATATATTTTTATATTAAAAATACAATAAAGTTATTAAGAGTTAAAGTGCATAAGAATATGTTTTTGGTGACCTATGTCATAAAAACCTAGATGTGTCACTCATACGCACAACCACAAGCCTAGTGACAGAACTTTTACAGGGCGCTGAGGCAACCCTGAAGTACTTCAAATACTAGTTTTCAATAAAATTGGCCATAAGAGAGGGAGGAAACAGCACCGGGCTCGCTTTGACACTCTTAAAAAACTAAAATCAAAGCAGAAACCCGTACAGGCCCCCTTCAACCTCCTCTACTGTCAACTTGAGCTGCTTTGTGAAGGCGGCCGGAAGCTCTCTAATTCAACGCAGATTTCCAGCGCAAGAAAACAGAAGGATGTGAGGCAATGAATAATCAAGGCCTTTGACTCTCTCTCATTACGTTCCTCTTCCCCTTCGTAACACATTCAGCATTTCAAAGTGTTTTATTCCCTGTATTACAGTGGACAAGACAGTGGGGTGTTGTGACTTGGCAGAGTAACTTAGCGGATCTTAGAGGACAAAAGAACACTTCAACAGATGAGACTCCTTATTTGCGTTCACTTTTTTTGTTGTTTTGTTTGCTCGCTTTTGAATAGCCAAACTTGAAAATTCAAGAGAAGAGGGGGAAAATTTGCAGGCTGCTCTGATGGCCTCCCGCCAGCTCTCCATGTCTGCCTTTCTCTCTCTCTCTCTATGCATTAGTATGCCGTGGAAGTTCAGAGAGGCTATTGTATACCAAACGGAGGCGTGACCGATTCCAGCACAAAGGGAAAATGTCTCAAGTTTTATTTGTGCAATTCTGCATTTGAAAATCTGTTGCGGAAAATCGGCCACAAAACAAAATATATTGCTGGTTGAAATGAGACAAGAAAAGGAAAGAGCAGCCGTTAGGTCAAAAGTGAATAGAAACACATGCTGAAGTTTAATAGGGTTTGCATTCGCGTGGATGCGTGTGTTACGTTGCTCTGAGAGGCAACGGCACTACCCTTGCTGACAGTTCTTGGACGCCACATCTGTTTGTGAAGAGGCCATTTGTCTTATGATGTCATTGGTGGAGTGAGCTCAGCCCGAACAGAAATAAAGGCGGGGTGATTTGGCTGCGTTTGCTCGGATCCTGTCGTGGATATGAGAATGCAGCTTGCCCACGGGTCACATTGCATTGATAATCACACTCAGCTTTTTCAAAACCTTGGCCAAGCAAGAGCTCTCGTTCAATGTTGAGGGCAGATGACAACAAATTTCGGCAAATGGCAAAATTGGTAAAAAGCCAGATGCAAACTTTATCAGGGGTATTCAAACTTTGTATTCATTGCATCTCTGTTTAGCTTTTGAGTTGAAGACTTTATGACCCGGCCTCTTTTCGTGTAGAGCTTGGTACTGCCAAGGTTTTTACTTAAGGATGAATTGTGCCTTATCTCTGCTTGCGAATGTTTTTCCGCATGTGGAAAACTGGGAAAATGACTGGAAAGCTGAGCTGCCGTTATTCTGGCTGTCAGAGGAAATGAAACTAAAGCAGACAGGACGCAGCGCCTCAAGCTCCATCCTTGAGTCACGTCATAAAGGCTGTTAAGATCTGTGTGGATCCTGCTTTCATTGCCGTTGCCTGGAATTTCCATTGAAATAAAATTTTCGACTTCATTGGCTTTTCCACACATGACCGTGATGGTTTTACCTCTCGAATCGGTTGCGTCACGGATGACCATGATAGTGATTTATCACTGACAACTTGTTTCCCTCCAGTTTTATGCTTGTGACTTTTATGTTTCCACGGTCGCTTGGAATACATTAGCTGGTGCGGATGGGTTTGGAAAGTTTAATTCTGATGGAGCAGATGAGCTCTGTAATTCCACACATATGAAGGAGTTAACTGGATCATGAGGGCCTTTGAGATTTCAACACTCTGTCCCACTTTTTTTGTACTGGTGTTTATTTTACAGGAAGCTTCTCTATCACTCTCCTGCTTTTTCTTCCTGTTGATGTTCATGGATGGGCAACAATTAGATTTCCTTTTCATTCGAAGAGGGCGGTTCCTTTTTTACCATGTCTTGTACAAGTTAGCTGGATTTTTTAGGTATAATGTAAATATTGTGTTATTGTCATAAACTATATCAAGCAGAAATACTATTCGTCACTATAAGAATCATTATTTATGAGAATTCTAAATAAAAAGTTAAAATTCCCTATTTAAACATAGCATATGCCACGACTATTCAAAAAGTTATGAAAATATTAAAAGTAATTACCAAAGGTTTAACTAAAATGCCATGCACTAAAATGGACAAACTTAGCAATTGGTTTGTTTTTGACCAAAAATGTAACCGAACAATTGCTGGGTTTGTTCTATTTAACCCCAAACCCTTTTGTTAGTGTGGCCAGTGTTTTTTAAATTTTTTTTATTAAGTTTGAAATAACAGTATATTACATTTTATGCTATTTTATATATACATTTTTAAGCTTAGTTGAAAATATTAAAGTAGACATTTATAAATTATATTTTAATTGTAAAACGTTATGTGTAGAGACAAATTCTGACTGTTAACTAGTTGCTTATCAGCATATTGACTGTTTATTAGTACTTATAAAGCACATATTCTGCATTCTAATCCTACTCAATACCTAAACTTAACAACTACCTATACCTAACTACCTAATAACTATTAATAAGTATACGAGTTTATTCGGGCAAACGTCATAGTTAGTTGTTTGTTAATATTGAGAATTGGACCTTAAAATAAATTATAAAATAAATTATAAAAAATAATACCTCATTATTCTGGTCTGATTGTGCTATTAAGTGTGTAAAACAACTTATTTAGTTGCTTGAGTATTGGGTACACTCACATTTCTGAAGGACAATTTTTAACAAAAAAAGAAACATATTTCTGAAGAAACTCATCAGTCTATTGTTCCCCTGAAGACTTTTCCGTGACCTGCTCTCTTGAAAGAACAGAGCAAACTGGATCTAACCAGTACAGAGAGAAGTGGACGGCCCTGCTCCACAACAACAAAATGAGGAGTACATCAGAGTCTAGTTTGAGAACAGCCCCCTCACTGCTGCTCAGCTGGCTGCTTTATTGAAAACTACATGTGAAATATCAGGTTCATCAGCAACAGTGAGGAGAAGACTCTGGGAAGCTGCTGGCCTTCAGGCAAAGTTTTACAAATAAAGTTTAATCTAAGCAAATAAGAAGTTGTCCAGTTGTGGGAATAGTTTGACCGCGAGGGCCAGTGAAAACACCTGTGGGAAGTGCTGCAGAAAGCATGAGATTAAACTTCTGCGTAAATGCACGCCTTGCTGAACATGCATGCGTTTCTTTTAAAAGCTTTAATGGTGATTCCAAACTTTTTAAATCTGAGTGTACATATGTATGCAGATACATTTAATACTTAAGATTGATACTAAAAAGTTGCAAATTATTATGAGCCAGCTTCTGCTCCATGTTCATTATGATCCACAGATTCATCCAGTGGATTGAGGCCCAGAAATGGGTTTTAAACTGATCAAAACTGATGGTTCATTACCCAATCAATAAATTGAAATTTCAGGGTGTGTTTTTCCAGACTTGATTTAGCAGTCATGTTAAACAATTTATGAAAGAGGGTAAACCTGTCAAACATGAATGGCATGTCAGTGTTTATTGGCAAATCAAGAAGACACAAGATGATAGTCGGTCTAAATGACTTGAAGATTTGTCTGAAGTCTGTAGCACATAAATGATCAGGGGTTTGGATGTCAGCTGGTCTGTGATTGTGTAACCAGAACACTGTTGAAATGGTTTACCAAAAGTGGTAATGATATACTATAGAATATTCATATTAAAATATATTTGTATATTTTCTTCATATACATGTGATAAATAATAGTAAATAGTTGTATGAATAATATTGATTTTATATTTTGTAAGGAAGCATGCATACAGTTGATCAAAGACGATATATAAATATTTATATTTTAAATAAATGCTATTTTCTGTTAATCTAGAATCCTAATAAAAAGAATCACAATGAATCGGTTAAAAAATTAAGCAGCAGTGTTTTCACCATTGCTAAAAATATCAATGTTTCTTGAGCAAATCAGCATAAATGGATTTCTGAAGGAACATGTGACACTAAAGACTGCTGAATGTTCAGCTTAGCCTGGAATAAAAGATTGAACAATGTTATATTAAACTGTAATGTTATTTCACAAATTATTATTTTTTGATTAAATAGATGCAGCATCTTTTAGAATGCATAAGTAAGTAACCAGCAATACAACTGAAATGATCCCAGATCCAGAAACATAGTAAATACACTGGTAAAAAGTCCATGTGACATCATTGGCTCAACTTTCCCCTAAGCCTAAACAACGCCTATTGCGTTTGCTCGATTGCTCCCTGAACGTAAACAAGGCTGTTTTCGTCAAAACTGTGCGTATGCGTTGTGATACTAGTCTCCAAAAATGGGGGAAGACGTACAATAAGGCAGGAGAGAATGGTTTAGTAAATTGTGTTATTTTTGTTTTCTTTAGCACAAAAAAATTATTCTTGAGACACTGATGTCACATCCTCTTTTACCGAACTATATACTACATTTCTGGACCTGGGAACATTTTAGTTTTACTACAGAGGGTCAGATGGCTCTCCGACTTAATTTGTGTTCTACAGATGAGGGGTCTTATTGGTTTGGAACGACATGAGGATGAGTAGTTAATGACTTAATTTTCATTTTGGATGAATTAACCCTTTAGTAGCACATTGGCCTGTTAGAAACATCATTGCACAAATGCTTATATTACATAACACTTTCTGCAGGGATCGGGAAGGTGAAGCAGAAAGGCTGTATGCGAGATTTGCCCTCCAGCACAGAGAAATACGACTGTGATGAGCGACTGTATGACCTCAATCTGCCTGCGCTGGTGAAGTTTAACTACAACGCAGAGCGGGATGATGAACTGTCTTTGGTGAAGGGCACGAGGGTCATCGTCATGGAGAAGTGCAGCGACGGTTGGTGGCGAGGAACCTATAATGGCCATTCTGGATGGTTTCCCTCCAATTATGTCACAGAAGATGTGGGCGGGACAATGAGGGCCGACTCCATGAGTTCTCTCAACAATAGACTGGCCTCTGTGGGGCACAATAACAACGGCTCTCAGGTTCTGCAGACTGTACAGGCACTTTATCATTTCAGCTCCGGCAATGCAGAGGAGCTGAATTTTAACAAGGATGAACTTATGGATGTGTTGGAGAAACCTGAGAACGATCCTGAATGGTGGAAGTGCAGAAGGGAAAATGGGCAAGTGGGTTTAGTGCCCAAGAACTATGTTACAGTTGTACAGAAAACACACAGAGAACTGGGGATTTCAGGACCACCTACTACAAACTATGACATTAAGCCTTCTACGGACGGAATGTTTGGAGGAAAACCATGGTACTATGGAAAATTGACAAGACATCAGGCTGAGATGGTATTGAACCAGAGGGGAGTGGATGGGGCCTTCCTCATCAGAGATAGCGAGTCTACGGTAACCATATTATAACCAATTTCTGGTGGTATATATGACATTGTGCATTTTAGTCCACAAGAAATACAAACATTTTTATGCAGATATACTCAACTTTAGGACATCCAAAATGTAGATGAGTTTGTTTGTTCATCAGATTTGTAGTAATTAAGGATTACATCCCATTTTCACCTATAGATTGAATGCAGTGAATGGGTGCAGTCAGAATAAGTGCCCCAAAAATCTGATAAAAACACCACCATCTAACAGTCTATCAATTAACGTCTTGTGAAATGAAAAGCTGCATGTTTGTAACAGACAAAATACCTAATATATGAGTCCATAATTTTTCATTTTGTCTTGTCTGAATAAGGTGAGAAATATGCACAGATTAAGCACCGTTTACAAGAGTAAACAGTGCCGTTCTAAACTAATAAGTTTTGATTTTGATGCGAGAGGACAACAGGATATGGAATTTGTCACAGAAGGAAGTGTTGTTGTGGATTATGGACTCATATTTTGTCCAGAAGTTGGACTGATGATACACTGGGCAAATTTTTTTTGTGCAATGTTGCTTTTCAGCACTTTTCAGTTGAGAATGGGTAACAAATTTCTTTCTGGATAGTTTAGATAAGTCTTGGGCTCTGTGTTTCACTTGGTTGACCGTTTATGGCAACATTGCTCAAAGAGTTGCCCGGTGTATCATCAGCCTGACATCGATGTCTCCAAATCTGTCCCATGAAGAACCAAAATCATCTACATCTTGGATATCCTGAGGGTGAATCATTTTCAGTAAATTAACCTTTTTGGGTGAACTGTGTCTTTACGTTTTCTAATTATACTGTGCTGAAAGTCACAAACATTTTCATTTGTGCGAACCCAATGTTTACTTTCTTTACTCTCCAGCCAAACGACTTCTCCATCTCTCTGAAGGCGGTGTACAAGAACAAGCATTTCAAGGTGCAGCTAAACGATGGACTCTACTGCATTGGTCAGCGCAAGTTCAGTTCCATGGAAGATTTGGTGGAACATTACAAAAAGGCTCCCATATTCACCAGTGAACATGGAGATAAACTGTACCTGATTAAAGCATTAACCTGAGCTTATTACAGATTCTGCAACATCTAACTCTGCAACAACATGAAACTAAATGGACTGTGCATTGGGACAGTGTGAAAACTCCTTTGATTAAATGTTTAATGCACGGGTCACCAAGTTCGGTCCTGGAGGGCCGGAGTCCTGCAGAGTTTAGCTCCGACCCTAACCAAGCGCACTTGAAGCAGCTAATCAAATCTTACTAGGTATACTTGAAACTTCCATGCAGGTGATGAGGCAAGTTGGAGCTAAACTCTGCAGGACACCGGCGTTCCAGGATCAAGTTTGATGACCCTTGGTTTAGTGTATTTACAATTACATACAGTGAAGATGTGTTTGCTTTAGTATTGCTCCAATTTAGGATATTCAACAAATTTAAATGCGAACTCTAGTATACATCAGGATGATAAGCTATTTTTGTAATTGTACAGCTGTTCCAGTTCAGCATTCCAAAAATCATTTTGTCACTTGCCCATACTTTATGTTCATACTGTAGGCTTATTGTGATTGTTCAGTTTTGAAGTACTTAAAGTGTTGAGACACTTAAAGGGCAGAATGCATCGTTCTAAATGAAATATCACTGCAGTTTCTACCTTTCATGACAAGTGCAAGTGCCAAATCCTTTTTTTAAATCTACAGTGAATTAGACTATCAAAACTGAATCTTTTTTACTTTTCTTGCTTAACTAGCCTACTAATTTGTAATTGTAACAACAACTTGTATACTGTGAATATTGTTTCCTCCTACAGAGATCTTTGTTTTCTTTTACTTTAACACTTCTTGATAAGTGTAACTTTTAATAATAAATAAAGCATTATACATATATTTTTTTGTCTTTTTATTAAATGCATTAAATGCAGATACAGTATATATATATACATTTATATATATATATATATATATATATATATAAAGGTAGATAGATAGATAGATAGATAGATAAACACCACAAAGCATACAAAGGAAAAAAATATTGTTTCTGGCTCTTTCTTTAATTTTATAGACCCTGAAAATCAACTGACACACATGAAGAATTTAATAGAAGTAAAAAAAGAAAATTATGTACAATTAAAACAAACTAATTAAAGCATTTAATACGATTAACAAGATAGTCCATTTAGAGATAATTCCTTACTGAATCTTTACTGGTTTACATTTTTTTTTAATTTCTTCATTAAAAAAGTGTTGTGTTTATGAACCTAAGATAAAAAGAGGTACTGCAGCACCTCAGCCCCCCAATCCTTCCTGCACTCTTGACATCACATTTATCAAAACATTGTACATAACCAATTAAGAAAATAATTTAATTTAGCTGCCACTCACAATCGTCCAATAAACAAGCCTACATAACCAAAACAATGCATGAAATCCAAAATACATTGCACACGACCCTAACATAATGCTGAATTTGGGCCTGACTAGGGAATTATACATCACCCAAGAGGATTTCTATTTTAGCTGAAAGCAATGGTTTGAAGTAGAAAACATCTCAATGTATTAAAGACGGCTTTTCACTTAATTTGTTGTTGAGTGAAACTGGGGGAAACAGCTGATTTAAAGAATTTAGCTTCAACGTAATTTTTTATAAAAATAATAATAATCCTCATCGTCATATATGTGTATATTAATATTATTCTTTAGAATTGTGTGTGGTGTGGTAAAGAAAAAAAATAAATAAATTGTAGTCCACGCTCCAACACAGTAGGTGGTGATGCTGCACCGTACTGATGACGCCACCCTCGAAAAAAACCTGAAGAAGAAGAAGAAGCGAGCGTGTCGTTTCAAAACATACGCGGCACTTACAGACGTCACCGAAACTGGTCATCAAGATTTGACATAGCCTGTGAACTCAAGTAAACCCACAGAGCACTGCATTATTAATGGTTTATGTCGCATTTATATTTACATCAGTTTCCAGCACACCTTTACGGTAGCGGAGTCTACTCGGGAGGTGTGGCCTGCAGCTAACGTTAAACAGCTCAACTGAATCTGTCTTCGCCTGTTATGAACAGTTGATTTAAGCGTATTATAATTAAACGCTATTTATGTTACAATTATGTGTCGTTTTATATCAGTATACGTCCTGGCTTTGTTCGAGCGGGGTATTTTTTTCTGATCAGGACAAAGTGGCACAGTAAAGTTCGTGTTTGTGTTTATGTTTTGATCGCAGCCATGCAGCCATCAAACAAATCCCGAAACATCAAGCCCTCCACCAGCGCTTCGCCACGATACGGTACAAACAACAGCTGTCAAATTCATTTGTGACGTAAATATTACTAACGATCCTTGGTTAACTCTCGTCTGAGTAACCCTGCTACACTCTAGTACTCTACTCACAGTGTGTAGAATTGGTATCAGCTCTAAAACTGCGTCTAATGTCTGCTGTCATCCATCATCAGCCTTCACAGATTTCCTGGATGTTGGCGGCACGATGACCATATCCCAAGAAATAGCAAATTTAACAGAGGATTCAGGGCAGGACCTGCCAGAGGAGAATGTTCAGATTGGATCAATGAAAGGCACAGTTGTTGGTCTGCGCTACTACACTGGAAAGGTAGGATTCATACACACACCATTCATTTCCCACAAAAAACAAAAAATATGCGATTAAGAACATTTAATTACACTTGCAATGTTGCCATTCAGTAGTGCACCATAGAAAAGTATAAATGTAAGCATGCCATTGACGAAATGTAAAACTAAAAGATTAAAAATGTAAATAAACCTAATAAAAATGTAAATAACTAGAAAAAAAAACAGTACGAGAAGTAAATTTAAAGTAGATACCAAAATATTATTTACTAGAATTTATTTAGGAAAAATGTAAATACGCAGTAGCCTATTTCTGAAAAAATAAATTAATTAATTAATAGGGCCCTATAATTATAATTACTTTTTGTGGTAATAAAAATAGATGTAAATGAAAAATGTATTTTAAAAGGACTTAAAATGCAACGCGGCAATGATTATTAGTTCAAATAAGGTATCAAAAGCAAGAAATCGTATGGTTTTATTAATATAATAATATGGGTATTCCACTTCTGTGGGGCAAAATTAAGTTGAGGATTTTTATAAAAACAAATAGTCGAATAGATTCGACGAATAAGCCTTTTCCACACAGCTACATCTCTTTTGGTAAGGTTTGTTTTATAAAGATGTACGCAGTTTACAATATTGCAGTATTATGTATTGTAGTTTAATATGCACCATAAACTGTTTCCTCCAGATTAATTCTTCTGACGTACTTATCAGCTGACAGGAACAGGTGATCATCGCACAGTGTATATTCCCCTCTATTTGATAACCAGAAGACTGTTTGACCGTGATGTGCTGTAGGTCAGTAGAGGAGAGATGGTGTCCTTGGTGAGGGAGCCGCAGAATCCCTATGACCGAAACGCAGTGATGGTGGCCAATGTGTATGGAAGTCAGGTGGGGCACATCAAGAAAGAGCTGGCAGCCCCCATGGCCTACATTATGGACAACAATTTGGCCAAGGTGGAAGGGTACAGTGGTTTCTCAGTGTCTTTTCTACAAATTTGTTGGGTATTGCAAATTCATTTAAATGGATTACTTTTGTGTTTGATCTCGGTAATAGGGTTGCGCCGTATGGAGAGACAAATACATTTTCAATGCCTGTACACCTCATCTTCTGGGGTAAAGAGGAGAACCGAGAAGCCGTCCATAATCAGATGAGACGCCACGGTTTCAAACTCGACACCAATTTCAAAGGTTCAATCATTGGTTTATTTGCTATTTATTGTTCTTTGGTGAACTCTAAATGATTGATGTTTTATTATCTTAGGAGACACAAAACCGGCATCTTTGGGTAGAGACCTGCTCGGTCTGTCTTCAAAAATATGTGCCATTCCTTTGACTGTAGAAGAGGTACATTTCTCGTTACAGATGTTGGTTATAAGACGTCAAGATAAATGATTGTTCTCTTTGTCTGGGATGCCTTAGTATAGTCAAATCTACATCAGCAGTTCTCTGACCTGTTTTTTTTTTTTACACTAGGCCCAAAACAGTCCCGACAAAAACATCTGTACATTCAAATATGAACAAAATAATGATGAAGGAATAGTTCACCAAAAAATTTAAAACCTGTCATCATTTACTCAACCTCTAGTAGTTCCAAACACGAAGGAAGAAATGTTGAAAAAAGTTTGAAACAAGGCTGTTTTGGTCACCATGAACTACTCTGGGAGTCAATGGTGTCCCAAAACAGGCTGCTTACAAACTTTTAAAATATCTTCCTTTGTGTTCGGCAGAACAAAGAAACTCATACAGACTTGAGGTTGAGGAAATGATGCCAGGTTTTTCATTTTTGGGTGAACTATTCCTTTAATGTAGTATGTATTGTATTTTCTTTTATCTTAAAACATAATTTAGTTTTATTGGATAACATAATTAGTTAAATTTAGTCCTTGCTGTTTATAACCAATCAGAGCTGTAACACCAGTTGAGAACAACCTATATGCATGTAGCTAAAAAACCTTCTTTTTGTAATGTCATATCAGCTGAAGAATGCCTTTGACAAGCTGTTCGATGATTTAATGGAGGATAAAACCAGAGAAATGGAGCCAGCAGAGGTCAGAGCACAGAAAGATCACAGCTGCTTTTTGTTTTACTGCCGATCTCATCCATCAGTCAGTTACAGATGTCCCCGTTAACGTCTGTCCGTCGTACAGGCGGTGTGCACTTCCCTGCTCCCACATCAGAAGCAGGCGCTCTCATGGATGACCTCTCGTGAGAACAGCAACGACCTGCCCCCATTCTGGGAGGAGAAGAGTGGCTTCTACTTTAACGTTCTCACCAACTTTGCTGTTGAGGAAAGGCCAGAGAAAGTGCTCGGTGGGATTTTGGCTGATGACATGGGGCTGGTGAGATGAACTTCGATTGGATGTTGTTCTTTTAGCGCTCAGTAAGCCCCTACTACTGCTCAGAACATTTATGCTGTGTTTCAGGGCAAAACCCTTACCACCATTGCCTTGATCGTCTCCAATTTCCACAATGGGAAACCTCTACCACTGGAACAGCGTGTAAGATCCCGAAATATTTCTTTAACAGATAAAGCATGTGTAGAATTCAGGTTGCATGTTTTTAAGTAAGAGTTTAATGATTAATCATTATTTAATAAATATAAAATATTCAGGAGGGGTCGTCTTCAACTTCCAGAAAGAAATCATCCTCAAAAGGTAAAAAAAATGTAAACTTAATTAATAATATACTTAGACTGGATAAATAATAACATATGTTGTAGAATACTAACCCATACAATCATTTTATTTATAAAATGTGAAGGGCATGAGGAATCGTATGAGCCAGGTAGTCCATCCCGTTTGAAAAGACTGCATGCTGGTGGTGTCAGTGCTGACAGCATTGAGGAGGATGTACCTCAGAAGAAAGGTTGGTTTCTATTTTGTTTCTTGATGAAAGTTACACTACTGTTTCAAACTTTGGGGTTGGAAATATTTATATATATATATATATATATTAAAATTCAATAAAAACAGTTGTATTTGTGAAATTTAATATAACTTTACTTATTATTTATTGATGGAAAAGCTACATTTTCAGCAGCGTTTACTCCGGTCTGTAGTCTCACACAGTCCTTCAGAAATCATTCTAATTGGTGCTTAAGAAACATTTCTATTTATTATATCAAAATCAGTGTTGAAAACAGTTATTTTTGTGGATTCTGTGTTTAAGTGTTTTAAAACCAAAAACTTATCCCAAACTTTTGAACAGTTTTGAAGTCATTTTACATAAAACTAATACTAATATTCAGAAATGTTTTTGTCATGTTTTTTTTGTTTTCTTTCAGCAAAAACCACAAAGAAAACTGCTAAAAAGCCTGCCAACACCAAGAAAGGTACCCTTACTTCCTGTCTTTTTAATTAGTCCGGTTAAACTGAAAGTCAGACTTTCTTTAGCGTTAGATAACACTTTCCGTCACTGCTCACGTTCTCTCAATCCTAGGAGTGGTGTTACTGGATGATGTGGACTTTGCTGCCGCTCTGGAGTCCAGTTCCTCACGGGTTGTGCCTGCAAAAAAGAGTACAAAGAAGGGTTCTGGTGAGTGTAACTTTGACCATTTCTTCAGTTTGTTTATTACCGTATGAGAGAGTTTTGCAGAAATCCTTCTGTATGGGTTGTAGGCACTGGTAAGACTACATCTGGAGGCGCTGGGTGCTCGGGGACCAGAGCCACTTTGATTGTATGTCCTCTGTCTGTCCTTAGCAACTGGCTGGTGAGTGTTTAAAATCTGTTCATAAAACATTTCATAAAAAATGTAAAAGTCATTAACACACATTGCTCTCGTTCATACTTTATATCCATCCAGGACCAGTTTGAGCAACATATCCGAGCCGATGTCACTTTAAAGGTGTACCTGTACTACGGTGCAGAGCGCAACCGATCTGTCAAACTTCTGTCTGAGCAAGATGTGGTTCTCACAACATACAATGTGCTTTCATCAGATTTTGGGGTGAGTTATTTTAAAATGCAGCCTCAATGTTTTTGAGGCCATGAAACGTGTTCTGTAGCCTTTTAGATGCGATTTATTTGCTTTTTGCTGATTTTTTCCCCCTCCCTTTTTAAATCTCATATCACATCAGAAAGACATTTATTTGAATTAAAAATAAAATGCACTTCGAAGCTGAGATGGTATTTGCTTTTTGTGTAAATAGACACTCTAACTTTAACCCACTGCAGAACAAAGCCAGCAGTCCTCTCCACAAAGTGAACTGGCTGAGAGTAGTGCTGGACGAGGGTCACGTGATCAGAAACCCTAACGCTCTTCAGAGCAAAGCTATACTGGAGCTGCAGTCAGAGCGCAGGTGGATCCTTTCTGGTACATTACATGATTACTGACACGGTCTCAGTCCTGGACTATTTCTTTATTTCTGTGATGTTTTGCCTTTAAAAACTACCCAAAGGCCATTTTTTTTACTTTCAGGAACCCCCATTCAGAACTCCCTGAAGGATCTTTACATGCTGATGTCCTTTTTGAAGCTGAAGCCTTTCGATGTGAAGGAGTGGTGGAACAGAATCATTCAGAGACCTGTGACCATGGGCGACAGAGTTGGACTCAAGTATGTTATCAACAGCTGCATTCCAGACCACATCCTTTCAATGCATTGCACTTTTCTAGCGTGTACTGTAAATGTGTTTTCAGGAACTTGCAAGCACTGGTAAAGGGCATCACACTGAGGCGCACTAAGAACAGTAAAGTGGCCGGGCGCATGCTGGTGCAGTTACCTGAACGGCGAGTGTTTGTGCAGTATGTGACTCTCTCCGAGGAAGAGAGGGAAGAGTACGAAAAGGTCAGGAAGGAGGGCAGGAAGATCGTTGGCGGGTGGGCACACTTTTGCTTACTTTGAAAAGCATCAATATAGCATTCAATATAGCAAAAAAAACACAAATTGGCTTTTCAGGTATTTCGAAGAGGGAACCATCATGACAAACTACGCTGATGTGCTGGCCATCCTGGTTCGTCTGAGGCAGTACTGCTGTCACCCCAGTCTCTTGGGAAAATACACAAGGGCAGGTATGAATTAGACATGAAACAGTCACTGATTCAGTTGATATAATTACTATTATTTGAAATGATTGTGTTGTGTGTCTTTGGGGGAACCAATGTTAGATGATCCTGGGACCCCTAGTGAGCTGCGAGAGCGTCTCATCAATAAGATCACATTGGTGCTGAACTCTGGCTCAGACGAGGAGTGTGCCATCTGTTTAGACTCCTTGCGTCAGCCTGTCATCACCTACTGTGCTCATGTGTACTGCAGGCCCTGCATCTGTGAGGTCATCCAATCGGAGAAGGTCAGCATTGTTTTGGTATCTCAGAGTTTCTGTGAAGACTCTTTATATATTGTTGTTTCTGGATTTTTTTTGTTATTGCGTCTCACAGGAGCAGGCCAGATGTCCCCTGTGTCGTGCTCAGATCAACACTAAAGAGCTGGTGGAGTATCCTGGAGAAGAAATGCAGGCTGGAGCAGCCACTGGGGAGAACTGGCGATCAAGTTCCAAAGTAACTTGAACACTTACTGAAATGATGCATGTTTTTTTTCCCATATTGTGACTGTTATGGGTGGGTCATTCTGGGATTGGATAAAACTCTTAGTGGCCATTCAACGCAAGATGCAGCGCTCCGGAATGGTGCAGCCACTGTAAATGGAAGCTTGAACCACCTTCAAGTTCTTTTAATTGGTCCTCTGCTTTGGAACTGACATTCATGAGCTGCACTGCATGGAAAAGTTGCAGTGCTTTCAACCTGCCTTAAAAGAAGGCATTAACGTTGAAAAAGGTTTCTTTTAAAAAGAAATGTTATTTTAACCTGTAAAGCACAAAAATAGACCTTCGTTCATCTTCGGAACTCAAATTAAGATATTTTTGTGATGATATCAGAGAGCCATCCGACCCTCCATAGACTGCAATATAACTGAAATTATCCAGATCCAGAGACATCGGTAAAACAGTCCATGTAACATCAGTGGCTAAACTTCACTTTTTGATGCTGCGAGAATATTTTTTGCACAAATAAAACAATAATATAATTTACTCGTCTACCGTGACTTACGGCTTCCACCATGCTCAACGCACCGTATACGCAAGATTTTAACATATTTGATGTAATCAGTCTTGTTTATATCCGGGTGAAAGCACACACATGTGCGTAGTCTGCTTGCACCGAGAGGAAAGCGTACGCTTACGCAGTCATTTTCTCTAAAATGGCGGAAGACTTGAGTCATACAGTAGGAGAAGAATGGTTCAGTTTATGATGTTTTTGTTTTGTTTTTCAAAAAAAGTATTCTCCTGTAAAAGAATGAAAACTGTAGTTGATCCACTGATGTCACATGGACTGGTATTTTTTACCACGTTTCTGGACCTGGGATCATTTCAGTTGTATTGCTGTGTATGGAGGGTCAGACGGCTCTCTGATTTCATCAAAAATATCTTCATTTGTGTTTCGAAGATGAACAAAGTTCTAAGAAATTGCATGAAGTATATGTTGCTTAGTATGCTTGAATTGGATCATCTAAGGGCAGTAGCAAAGATATTGGTTAATAAAACGATAATAAATACATAAATATTTTTTATAGATATTAGTCTTGTTTCACATAATTAATTTATTGAAGGTTTGTGTAATCTGAGTTTTAACTTGAGAGCTGTCAGTCAAAACATGGAAAACAAAGTAAATGGCATTACTCATATTCAAAAAATAACTATTTTCTTTTAAATTACGAAATAATGCAGTACTTATTAACTACGGGGGGGGGACTGGGGGGTTTAGAGCAATTAAAAAAAAGCATGAATGAGATGGGTAAACATTGACACCATTTTAGTTTATTGAGGTTTAAGAGATTATAGTTTTGGTCATTATGAGTAGCCGTATTTCAGTAATTTTCTTTTCTCTATGCAGGTGGATGCTTTGATGAGCAACCTGTTGAAGCTCCGCAATGAAGACCCCACTGTGAAGAGTCTTGTGGTTTCTCAGTTCACCAGGTTTATGGATCTTATAGAGGTTCCCTTGAGGTAGATTTCATTGCTATAAACTGCAGACTGTACTACATACTGAAAGAAGCAATCATTAGTGGTCTAGTTGGCTGACACTGCTGTTGTCTGCAGGGAATATGGCTTCTCTTTCACACGACTGGATGGCTCTATGGCTCAGAAGACCAGAGCAAAGGCCATTCAGGATTTTCAAGACTCCTCTCCAGGAAGTCCTACCATCATGTTACTGTCACTCAAAGCTGGAGGGGTCGGGCTTAATCTGACCGCTGCTTCTCACGTCTACATGATGGATCCAGTGAGTTAAGCTGTCCTTGGATAGCAACTGTCACTAGGTGGCGGTAACGCCGATGATTGTGTGTGTGCACATGCATCTATAACGGGGATTGAAATGACTCTTAAATTTACTCTGAAAGCTGATTTGTGTCTTTTTTTGTTTGTTTGTTCAGGCCTGGAATCCTGCTGTGGAGGATCAGTGTGTTGACAGATGTCATAGACTGGGCCAGAGCAGAGATGTGGTGATCACTAAGGTACAGTATTTGATTTATGCCATGGCAGGCTCGCAGAGGAATGATAGTGGCTGATCCTAACAGCTATTATTACACGCTTTGCATTTTTCTGTGTGGTAAAACATTGCTGACAAATGTAACGGAACATACCAATGTTAATGGCTTCCTTACGAATTCATGACTACCTGTATATCTCTCAATATTAAAGGTGCCATAGAATGAAAAACTGAGTTTACTTTGGCATGGTTGAATAATAACAGTTCAGTACATGCACATAACACACTGGCAAGTCTCAAACACCATCGTTTCCTACTTCTTATAGAAATCAAGTGTTTGCAAAAGACGACTGAAAAACGGTCACAATCCAACACAACGCAGACTGTTTCGTAACAGTCTAGA
>JAUCMU010000042.1:8756602-8774394 GCA_032275025.1 Enteromius treurensis | reverse complement strand
AGACTGTTTCATTCTAGGGTCAAATTCTAGGGTTGTAAATGGACCTGTAAAACCGTTTCTGGGCATTTTTACCCCTTTCCTAAGATACATACCTTCTATGTACACATCAGAGAACAATTTAAAATATTCTCTCAAATCATTCTATGGCACCTTTAAAGAGGTTGTGAGATTGACTACAATTGTAACTTTTTTTGTAAAAAATTAATAAATACTAGTTCTAGTAAAAAATTGTGCAGTCGTTGAGGAAAACTGTTACATCTTTAGAGGGTGTGATGTTTCTGGCACTGGTGGTTAACTTCTGCTTTTGGTAACCATTAACTTTGTCAAAAGAAACATTTCTCAAGATATCTTTGGTGTTCTGAAGCAATGACAGGATTTTTATTTTTGGGTCAACTATTCATCTAGGCGTTTTTCAGTTAGGCTATATACACAATTCAAGATGAACCAATAAGCATTTGTGAGACCTCCGTTTTTACTTTAATATTAAAGTACAAGGCATATTCATCATAATTCTGTTGTAAATGAATGCTATAGGGATAAAAGCTCATTGTCTAGTAAACAGAGGCTTAACTGTAAGATTGGATTGACTGAAAGAATGTTCAACAGTTCTTGCATCAATTTTAATCATCAATATTTCAGTCACTTCATTTTAATGTCCAATTCTCGCTATTAAAAAAACATTAACTAGACGGTTTCAGCGGGCACACATGCAACTAGTTTAGAGTGAGAATTGGTCTCTGTACTCAATTTTTACTGAACATTCTCACAAAAGTGTGACATTTACTCGTTTAGACTTATAGTATAACTTTAATTAGAATGGCTGACCATTCAAGACCGGAAGTTCACTACTGATGACTTTTTCCGCTCTCTGGTTGCGTTTAGTTTCTTGTGAAAGACTCTGTGGAGGAGAACATGGTGAAGATTCAGAAGAAGAAGCAGGAGCTTGTGGACAAAGCTTTCGGAGTGAAAAAGCCACAGAACCTGAAACAGGCTCGGATTGAGGAGATCAGAGCCCTTATGGAGATTTAGATTTACTGAGAGAACTTCACTGCTGTCCTTTCATTTCAGACTGTTAAGTTTTTTTTTTTGCTCCCTTTATTGCAAATTTGTCAGTAAGGTTTTTTTCCAACTAGTTATGTACACTAATATAAAATGGTTGTTCTGATTATTTTCATAATAAACACCATGCGGTCTTTGATGGACGATTAAACTGATTCTAACAACAGTAAGTTAGGACTCTCACTAGTTCTTTATTTCAGATGTTGCAGGTGAGGGTAAGGTTACAGAGGTGTCACAAACTAGTTATGAACAGCTACAGCATTAACAGTATTACCAGCAGTAGTTGTAGCTAGGTGGAGCAAAACCCTTGTGCCTTATCCCTACTAAAGAGAGTGACTGCCCAGTAGTCAAAAGCGGAGTGACATTGGTTCACACAATAAGAGCTGCTGTGTATCAGAGCAAGTATTAATGCAAGCGAGTTGGCAGCACACAGTGTCTTGTAAACACAATATTGCAAATGCGGTCATTCGATGATTAATATTGAATGTGGAGCTGTATACAGTATGTGACATATACAAGGTTTGGTATTGTTTTGCTTGCTGTATGTTTCTCTTTTCTCTAAACAGTTCCGATCTTCACAAACACAAAAAATACGTTGTAGGACCATAACATTTCTATTATGGCATTTTAAATACAGAAATAGCAGTAGTGTCTTGTTCAGGGAGATCAGAAACAATGCCTGAATGGTTTTGTGTTACGACTCGTCTGGAAATGAGGTAACTGACATATTGCGTCATTCTAATAACTCTTGCAATCACAGTGTGTAAAAGGTTGAGTAGTTGAGCTGCATAGATGATCTGGACTGGTATAAAAATTAGACAATGTTTTGGTTTTTTTTCTCTTTTTTAATGTTATTTCATGGCCTAGAGGTACCCTAGTACAAAACTACATCTGATGATCGGTACCTACAAGTCTCTCACTTTAGGAAGGAATCTAGCTTTTTCTCGATGTTCTCAAAAGAGTCCATTCCCATGTAGTCAGCTTGGCCCTGTTCCCACTTCTGTTTGCGCTCATGAGACGACATCTGAGGTGCAGGGGGTTGATGGGATATGTGCATCTGAGCCACATCAGTGTGAAGATCACTCTAAGGGAAAACAAAGTAAAGTTACAAAACAATAGAATTTTTACATGCATTTTTTATTAATAGTACAGCACATGAAGACGGTCAATTGATGGTAAGGCATTCATGAAGAGCCTCATGTAACACTTCAAACATGTTACATTTAAATTTAGTTCACCGAAATGTCATGAACGAGGCCCATAAGTGCAGCAAGTGTTTATACGAGCAATTTTAGGTCCATATTTAAGGCGAATTTAAGGTTGATTGTGCTTCTCTAATCAGTGAACATTTTTGCACCCCTATACCAAACTTGCTAATGTTATGAAATCCCAGCCCTAAATCTAGACTGCAGAGGTTAAAAGGTTAGAGCATTAGAAGGCTGAAAACACTCCACTTGCATTTCAGAGAGCAGTTGCCACTGGAGCCAAAACTAAACCAGTCAAGCGGTGGTCTTAATTATCAAATCTTAGTTTTAAAGGGCCATGAAGGAGCCCTTATAAAACTACCAGTAATACATGTAGGCCTGTCGCATTAATAAATAATTATTGACTTATTGTGCAAAAAACAACCCAAATTTTGGTGATACAGCATCACCCATTAGATTTACTTAATTTATAGCACCATGTATTTCTTTTGCAGTTCTCATACATAACATGTAGTTATGAGGTGCTACTTCAAATTTAAAATGCTTTAAAATCTGAAAATGGAAAAATAAAAAAAATAAAAAAAATCTCCCTACAAGTTTATCTTGATTATCTAAATATTCATAAATATTAAAAGTTTGTCGTCATGGAAGCAAGTAGGCCTTCTTGCATTATCCTGTTACATTATCAATTATATATTTTAGTGGCATAAAATAGTCTTTAAAATTACAATAATATTGCTTAAAAATCACAATTATTTCTGGAGCAATATATTCGCACAACAACAAAAAAAAGTTATCGTGACAGGCCTAAATACATAGCACTTCTGATCAAAGAACAGAAACTACAATTTTCGCTCTTCAAATCAGATGATTTTAAAATGATAGTTAAAAACGTAGTTAATAAATATTAAGCAATCTGATTTCTGATTAAAGTAAACTTCATTTAAAGAGTTTAGTGTTAGAGAAAAACCAAAATTAGCTCCATTTAAAGCGTATTCTTTGTCTTAATATCACATTTACCACTGTTGGCCAATTTTTCATGGTTATTTCAAGAGAATCTAGAATTTTGATTAAGAAAAAAAATAATAATAATAATAATAATTTCCATATATATATATATATAGTTTAATTCATATAGAATTCAACAGAAAACTGGTTTGAAAGTGACCTCAGAAAGATCACTACACATTGAGAGTAGATGATGGACCTTTTTTGTAACAGCACCTTTTTTTTTCTTTTTTTTTTTTTAATTAGTGCATGCAATTAATCAAACAAAAAACATATACTTTATATTTTACACACATACATTTTATCTCCCCCCCCCATTAGAAAAAAAATGATGTTGAGCACCTACTAAGTACAATACAATTAATTCCCAAATGGATGAAAGTGTTAAATATAGGTAAAACCAGCATACAGGATCCCCACTTGCAAGTCGCTTTGGATAAAAGCGTCTGCTAAATGAATAAATGTAAATGTAAATGATCCCTCTGCCGCTCTCAGCAGTAGAACACAACCAGTCAAAACGGTTGCTTACCTCTGTGCATCCGGAATGGAAGGGCTGGTCACCATATTCCTCCTTCATGAGAGGCAACACTGAAGAAGAGAAAAGCTCCCACCATTGCAGCAAAAAGTTTGGGTGCATGTCAGACGCATCCTGGGACTGTCCCTTCAATGTTTTGCTTGTGGTGTCATAACTGTAATCCCACGGTTTGACTTTGCCAAGGAAGTGAACTACCTTGGCATCATGGCCGTATCTAAGAGAAAAAGGAATAATCAGGTTGCAGCCGCCAAAACGACAAGGTTTCAGAAATCCTAACCGGAAGCCAACCGGAAGTGCTAAAAAGTGACTGCCAGCTACACTATATAAAAAAAAATAAATAAAAAAAAATAATAATAAAAAAAAAAAAAAAAATCACATACTCCGTTCAACACTGATAAAACCTTCCTTCCATAAACGTCTTAATTTATTCAAGAAGTTCAAGTCACGGAAATGTATTTAAGAAGTTTTTGGGCATACGGATGCAAACTGTATACATTAAATCTAATGAGAGCTTGACTAACCAGAGAACAGTATGTGTTGCTCATGGAAAAAGATCATGTAACAAACTATTCAAAATGACATTTAGGCTCCGTGTAAAGTCCCTAAAATAGCCCCACTATTTTTGGAGAGCAGCATGTATTTGGAGGAAGTTGATGTGCAAGGAACAGAAAGGATGTCTGATGCTGGATTCATGTTGCTGTGTGACTGGGCTTTAACCTGACCTTGGCAACCTTCACACCATCTACAAATACATTGAGCTTTTGTATAAATGTTAGATTTTCTTAAATTAAGATGACACTTCAAAAAGCAAGAACCATATGCCAGGAACACCAACGTTAAAAAATTAAACTGTGTTAACAGTGCATGTTAATTCTGACTCACCGCTTGAATGCTGGGAGATAGGTGTAGATGGCAATGCTGCTGAGGTTGTAAATGAAAGGAAGGTGTTTTGAAATGTCTGCTGTTGCCCAATCGCTGAAGAAGCTGTTGAGAACGCCCTGATCCCCACCTGATGAAAACAAGGCAAGCAAGCAAAATTCGAATGAGAACCGGCACAGTCCTCGAGTCAAGCTTATGTTTCAGGGGCTTCACTGTGATTTAGAAAATATTTACAGAAGGTTGTAATCTTCCTTCAACAGATGAGGCAATGAACAGTTGAACAGAGGCTTTGAGGAGGAGGGGGGGGCACCCATGTAAGATTGCTTCAGGAGTCATTTGCTTAGCTGTTTGCTTAACCTTAGCCCTTGGCTTCATGAAGGGAATGCAAGCAGAGAAAACTGACCCCAGATTGTCAGTGAACATGTGAGAGTCACGTTACACATGAAAAGCACACTGTGGATATGTCAAGACTATGCCTGAGATCATGTTAAAGGGATGGTGAATATTCTGTCATTATGCACTCTAAAAATGTTGTTTAAGACTTTTAATCAATGAAAACAAAAAATTCAATGGAAATAAAAAAGTCTGATGCTGTTGCACTTATGTGTACATAGTAAATACATTGATTTTTAAGCAGTTGTTTCTTGTTCAGTATTCTCAGGGTCTGAATCTAGCTCAAGTTGATATGGCAAAATTGACGCCGCCTTAATTGTAACGAGGCAGACAGAACTTGCACAAGAGGTGGAGCAGTACCGAAACACCTTGAAAGCTGTTCGCAAATCACAACACACAAATAACATTTTGCTTTTTCAAACTCGGAACTAATCAAGCCATTTGTGCCAGGGCGGAAAAAGGCTATAATGTAAATTGTGAAAAGAAATTAGGACATGCTATCATACCTAGTTAAATAAAAAAAAAAAAAAAAAAAAAATAATAATATATATATATATATATATATATATATATAAATAATTTTTTTTTTTTTTTAAACTAGGTATGATAGCATGTCCTAGCGCACCCCCCCAAAAATATCAAGACTTTGTAAAACAGCATAAAAGGCCTTCTTTAATTGCTGCATTCTATTTAAAAAAAAAAAGTTAATTAAGTCTTACTGTTTTGTTTATGCATTTAAAATATTGAATACACTGTTTTTTAACATTAAAATTATGAAAATATATTAATGATTCAATGACTCCCTCATACTTTCCTCGTTTTATTACTGGATGAAACAGTGTTTTTAAACAAATCTCTTGAATGAATGATTCAAATGACAAGCGTTTTTCAAATTCTTGTTGCCACCTTGTGCTGAAGCAACACAATCCACACAAACCTTGTTTGAAACGCCAATTACTTTTGCTCTACCATAGAGCAATGTTTACAGCCAAACTTTCATCCCAGTATTTCAGAGATAATACAAGTGACTGTAAAGCAGAAACAATATTGTGTAACGGAAAAGACTGTGAAGCCGCTTCAAAGATTTGAATGTTCCAGTGATACTTTCCCCCAAAGGTCGACCAGATCGAAATGTAGTCATTTAGAAGTTACAGTAAATACAAGAATTAAAGATCTCACCAGAGCAGTGTGACAAACTATTTATGGCCAGGAGCCAGGTGTGCAAAAGTCACTTAAAGCATGGGCCTCTACTCTTTCTATTCATTTCTGACAGCTGTAACACCCAAAATATTGGTTATAACCTTTTGTTCGAACCCAAAGGTCGCGGGTTCGAGTCCCAGGTCCGGCAGGGATTGTGTGTGGGGGAAGTGAATATCCAGCACTCTCTCCACTTTTAATCCCATTACTGAGGTGAGACCCTTGAGCAAGGCCCCATTCCCCCAACTGCTCCCCGGGCGCCACAGCACTGGCTGCCCACTGCTCCAGGTGTGTGTGTGTGTGTGTGTGTGTGTGGGGTTGTTCACTTCTCACTGCTGTTAAACACAGAGCACAAATTCCTAGTATGAGTCACGTCCTTGTGCTACAGTGGTTACTGTTCTTGAATTTATCACTTTATCCTCAAAATAAAAGTTTGTTGAAATGCCTGATTTTGTTAAAACATGTTAGTGGATCAGCGCAATGCCTTTATTAACTTTTTGAAAGCAATGGGCACTTTTAACGGAGGGACAGAAATGTCTTGGGTTCAGTTAAAAGATCTTAAATTTGTGCGTCAAAGATGAACAAAATATTATGGGTTTGGAAAAACATAATGGTGAGTAAACATCTCCCTAGAAGAAGCCAGATATATTCAGACATTCAGAGATAAGCCATAGGCCGTATGACATGGTGACTGGGACTAATCGATCACACTACAAGAACCCTCTGTATGTTGTGCTATATATAAACAGATAACAAAACATGACGCAATAGGTTTTTTTAAACCGAGTGATACAAAGATGAAACAGAAATACAACTGCCTCCAAGACCTTTAAAACAGAGGCCTACTGATAACATCTGAGGCTCAAATCTGCATTTAAAAGAAGGAGAGTTGTTTTTAACAATAATTTTGTTTAGACATCGAAGCACAGGAATACTTAAAGTGACAGAAACAGCATCTCTTAAAAGTAAGTGGTCCTAATAACAGCCAAGAACTCAATACAATAACTCAATAATAGAAGTATAAATAACTTGAACTAGAGTTCCTGTACAGTACAACCAAAGCAGTGTCACAAGGGTCTAGCAGGAGTCTCTCATTTGAGAGGCTTTGGTTTACTTCCACCCACACAGAGCCCAGGAATACCTCCCTCAGGTGGGAATGGTGCGTACCCCCCCACCCAAAATAAACAAACAAACAGCCCCCTTGTGTTCAGCCTACATGCTTGATAAAGAACTCACTCATGGCCGTGTTGAACTCTTAGCAGGTTTGCGCAACTCTTTCACAACCCAGGGTTTAAATATCCTATAGACGTCCTGGAGGAGGGGAACTTTTTTTTTTTTTAATAAATCTCTTCATTCCAAAGTGTATGGTTAAACTTTATGCAAAATTAAAATACCGCTTACAGCTTTTGAACAAATAAAACCATTAAAGAGGGTCACTTGCCATCAAAGCTGCCATTCTCTGAACAGAAGGTGAGAAGCTTCCCATAAGTCTCGTTGGAGGGGTGGAAAACGAACACACCAGAGTTGAAGCAATCCGGCCACCCGGGATCTGGTGCGGCAGAGAGCTCCTCTCTATCAAATAACTCATCTATGTTAGACAAAACCTAGAGAGACAAGCGGGAAGACCAATAAAAACCTCTCGAAGACACAAAAACATGACAGACATTATGAGGCCGCACTCACTAGCGTATCTGCATCCATGAACACACATTTGGAGTATTCTGTAAGAGTCCAGCAGTGAAGTTTGGTAAAGGTGACGCCCAGGTCAGGTCTCTTCATCATGGCCAAGTGTGCAGCATCCCTACTGTCCAGCACATCCACCAGCCTGACTTCATCATAGACCTTGCGAAGCACTGCTCTGCAATGTAGCACACGGTGCACAAAGTGAGACCGATCGATCAATAGTTCACACTTCTGCAATGAGGACACAAACAAAAACCCTGCGCAACAGGACGAAGCAGTTAAACTAAACAGTTCTAGAAAACATAGCAAGCACTCTACCTGGAGGGTTCGGAGACATGGGGGCCAATCAGGGCCACTAGTTTCCTCGAGGTCTTGTGGTTCCTCAAGGACTTGCCAAGCACCATTGCTCCTTTAGCATAATTGTCAGTTGTGGCAAGGGTGACAAAAGCCTGGTCTGAAGTAACACACACAACCATTTATTGTATGCATTCGAATTTATGCAATATATTGCATATGCAAAATTAGCATTTTTTAAGTCAACACTGGGACTATTCCTAGACCAGTGGTTCCCAATTCCGGTCCTGGGGACCCCCTGCTCTGCACATTCTTCCTTTATTTAACACACCTGAAAGAAATCATCAGTTCATTAGGATAGAGATCCATGAACTGAACTAATGATCTGATAATCTCATTCAGGTGTGTTAAGAGAGACACGCAAAATGTGCAGAGCAGGGGGTCCCCAGGACTGGAATTGGGAACCACTGGTCTAGACCATACTACTGAGAAACCAAAACCCCAAGATGAGTTCAAGCCGATCGATAATTTGGGAGAAGCGGAGGAACAATGTCCGCTCCACTCGCGCACCCAGACCAGGTTTCCATCTGTGCGCTCCTTGGCGACAACTAAAATGATGCTTCGGCATCTTGAGTAACTTTGTTGTTAAAGAAGATATAGCCAGCTGATCAACTTCTGACAGAAAATGTACTGTCTGTGGTTATTTAACGTAACGTTATAAACCGTAAGCTTTGTTGGAGGAAAATAAACGCAACTAAAATGATGCTTCGGCATCTTGAGTAACTTTGTTGTTAAAGAAGATATAGCCAGCTGATCAACTTCCGGCAGAAAATGTACTGTCTGTGGTTATTTAACGTAACGTTATAAACCGTAAGCTTTGTTGGAGGAAAATAAACGCAATGTTTAGTGTTATTGGTACCATGTATTTGCGTTCATTTAACAATAAATGGTTAACTAGCACGTTTGAGGAACTGATTACATCCGTCCGAGCCAAAGAGAGCGCGCTTTAAACGCTGTGTTGGCTGCGATAGACTGCACTGAACTCGGACCGAAGCGACAAACTAACAGCAGCCGTGCTCTTCCTGCCTGAAAAGGCCGGTGAATGTAACGTTAACACTGCGCCACAAACAACTGCGTACGAAACGCGACTAGGCCCTTTACGCAGTAGTCCAAACGCTATACGGTGTATATATCGTCACATATTACAGGACGACGCTGAAATGAAATGTCAGCTCTGATATCCAACGACCCGTTGCACTGCGACCTCCGAGGCAGCGCAGGGCTGTAGGCTTTATTCATGCTACTTGCGCAAACACAACTGCCACTTACTTCGTTTTACAGGCACAGGCGATATGTGACGGGTTATAGCGTTGCCTACCTGCCATGGTTCACGTAACAGCCAGACCGAACCGGATACAAGGCCTCGGTGAGAAACGCTGGAGAGAAGCAGTACGTGGTCTGTCAGAGGATTTATACTAGGGACATGACTTTCATAGTCACGTGACTCCTGACAACAGACACGCCCCCCTCACTTACAACCATCCACTTCAGAACATTTCAGTTAAAAACACTGGGAGACATTACAAAACTCATACTTCCAGATATGATCTGAGATTTAAAAAAATTAATGAGTTGTGCATGTTTAATTCAAACCGTAATTCAACTTATAAAATGTTCATGTCCAAATGCCGTTGAAAGTTCCTCTTTTGTCTCATTGCAGTACTGGATTACTTTTTAATTTGATGCCATCTTGTGATAAAAAATATACTTGCATTAGTCATTAAGCTGAGGATACTCTTAATAGATTTATTTATTTGATGTTCTCCTGTTAAAAGACACAAATTAGCATACAATTTCAAACTCAAGTACATAAAGAACAGCATGTTGCAAAATACAATATCTCAGAATATTAAACAGTTTTACCAACCATTAGATCTTGGTTGAAGTGCAACAACAGTGGTGTAAGAAAAATAAAATATTTATCCAATGATAATTCATATGAAGACTAAACAGTTGACCATGATGGCACATGCAGTATGGGGGGGAAAAAAACAACAACTACCGTATCTTGTCAGACTATGCCCCAATGGCATAGTCTAATCCAGGGGGTTTCACACTGGGGTCAAGGGAGCCACGAAGGAAGTGCATAGAGGAGAAAAATAAAATAAAATAAAATAACAAAAAGGTCAAGTTAATTAATTTAAATAAATAAAATCACAGAATTGGACACTATTACAGTTTCATTTTGCTTTCTACAGTCTGGTCAGAAATAGTGATTTAATAAACCAATAAAAAAGCACTGTTGTCAATAATATAAATTACATGTGTGTAGAAAAAAATGCAGTTTATAAAAACGAAGATCATATTTGGGAGTATATGAGGCATAAAAATGTTTGTAAACCCCTAACCTAATCATTGGAGGGACATAGGAACCTATTTCCGATTTAAAAACAGTGAAAATACTGCTGTAAAAAATATGTAGAATGATAAAGATGGCATTCATTTATCACACTGGTGGAAAATACAGCCTTTCAATTGCACAAATGCCACTTTAACAGCTTAGATGGTTGAAATATATTTTTTTGTATTTTCAGCATGAAGGGTGAGGAAGGTCAAAAGTTAACATAACACAATATATATAATGTTCTTGGATCAAATTTACACATACCAGCATAGTTTGCAATAGGCTATGTATACACCAGACATAAAAGACAAAAAGAGGAATCGCTATTTTGTTCCCATTCCAGTATAAAGCAACAACACAATAAGCAAGAGTCATCTTCTGAATTGAATCAGCGAGTTTAGAAAGATGATTCATCTGAGATTCATTCATTTCCTGTTTTTCTCATGTGGCTTGAGGTATTGAGGACATTTTATTGACGGAGAGGTGTAACGACTCTGAGGTCTGATACGAGAGAGTGCTCATCTTGGTACTGAGGGTGGGGTGAGAGGCCACAGAAGTCGAGGAGCACCTCAAGAGCTTTAGCAAGTTCCTGCGAAAGTTCTTCCCGACAAAACCGTACAGGATTGGGTTCATACAGCTGTTGAAAAAGGCAATACAAATGGTGAACGGCATTACGGTGTCAATGATCTCGATGGCATCGCAGTTGGTGATGACCTCCAGCAGACCAAGCATGTTCATGAAGTTGAAGATCTGATGCGGTGTCCAGCAAAGGAGAAACGACAGCACGGCTGCGGCCAGCATGCTCAACACCTCGTCCCCGTTCGATCTCGAGTTCCTCTGAATGTCCCGTGCTTTCAGCAGAGACCGGCCAATCAGGCAGTAGCACGTGAGGATGATGGTGATGGGTAGAAGGAACCCAAGAACGCTCTTCACCAGACTGAGAGCTGCCAGTACCTTCCGAAGATCTTTTTTGTCTAGGATGGCGCATACAGTGACGTTGTTGTGTTGGATGAAATGGGTCCCACGAATAACGGCTGTGGGGAGGCTTAAAAGGAAAGCCACTACCCAAACCAAGACGCAGGTCACACGGGCGTACACCACCGTACGGCACCGGCGGGACTTGACAGGATGAACGATGGCCAGATACCGGTCAATGCTGAGAGCAGTGAGGAGAAAAATACTAGTATATAGATTAAGGAGGGCCATGCCAGCAATGGCTTTACATAGGAAGTCTCCAAACAGCCACTCGTAGCCTGTTGCAGTGTATATGGCCCATATGGGCAGGGTGAGGAGGAAAGTCAAGTCGGACACTGCTAAGTTCAAAACAAATATGTTGGCGACAGTCTTCAGCTTCAGACAGAAGTAGATGACAGCGACTACCAGGCTGTTGCCTACGATTCCGATGATAAAGTTGCAGCTGTAGACTACTGGGATGAATGTGAAGATGAAATTGTGATGCCCGGTCATGTTACACGTGAGATTGAGTCCCACGTTAGCTTCGGCTGTGATGTTGTCCATTTTGGAGATCTGTCTAACACGTCCTTAGTTTCACAGCCTAAAAAAGCTGCGGCGCTAAAGGAGCCCTGTGAGAACACAGTGGATACAGATGGTTAATATGGCAAAAATGTTTAATCCAATTCCTCACAAGCTTTTTATTTTTATTTTTTTGAAAGGTGCATTACATACAAAAAAACACTAGATGTCTCTCTGCTCATATTTAGGAGCTTGTTGGTTTTGGACAACAGCAACTGGATTGACTGTACTTCAACAGCTCCTTTCAGTTACTGAATATTATAAATTAGGTAAATCAGTATAATTCATTAAATA
Organism: Enteromius treurensis; assembly: GCA_032275025.1. Lineage (NCBI taxonomy): Eukaryota > Metazoa > Chordata > Actinopteri > Cypriniformes > Cyprinidae > Enteromius > Enteromius treurensis. The sequence continues at coordinate 8,761,910 of JAUCMU010000042.1, read as the reverse complement.
GTACTATTTATGTTAAATATCAATCAATCAATAAAATATACTGGTGACATTTTAAATTGAGGATTATTAACATAGTCAGTAATGTATATTAGGTATCACAAACTAACAATGGACAATACTAATAAAATGTATCATCTTAGATCATGTTGATTTATTTATACTATAATTTGATATAATTGTTAACATATGTGCATTCATAAAACAATTAAGTAAAATGTTAAAATAGAAATACAAAAAACAAATAATAACATTTAATTAACATATTTAAAAACTGTAAAGAAATTAGTTCATGGTAACTACAGCAATAAATAATGTTTATATCTACTATTTATGTTACTATACAATGCTACTTTTAAATTTTTTTCAACTGTTTATTACTTCTGTATTTTAATTCACTAAAAGCGCCAAACTATATAAAGTCTAGAACATAAGTAAACAGCAAGTAGTTAGTTAGATAGATTTTTACAAATATTTTTTAAGCTTCTAAGGGGTGTAAAGGTCAAACAAGGACAAGCTCTCAGAGAGCTACATATTTCTAGACAAGAATTTGCTTAGATATTTGAAAAGAGTTTAGATATACATATACTGTACTACATATTGAGGTGTGGAATGACGTATAGTGTGTGTATTGTACGCTGTACGCTTATTGTACGCTGTATTGTACGCTCTAATTTATCATGAATAACCAGCTGAAAAAAGGCAGATTTTATTCATGGAAATACATATGAAGACAACTCGGCCAATAACACTGGACTCAGATTGTGTTTTTACAGAAAATGATCATTGCTCTGCTCTAGCAGAGTAATATCCATGACATATCACTGGAGACTTATAGAGATAATAATTATAATGAAACTTTACTACTACTTGAGCACAATGCACATTTCTTAATATTAAGCCTAAAATGTGTTTTAATGTCACTATTGATGAGTATTGTATGATCTTTAAATGCAAGATATTTAAAGTGTAGTAGGTCCACTTTAAATACTTATGTTGAAAACTGCATTAAGCACACAAATTAGTTCCAATTTAGCAGACTTAAAGTATTTTTATTAAGCACATAAATGTATTTTAAACACATTTTAGTTTATTTATTTCTCTCTAGGGAAGACAAGCACATATTATGTAAGCAGATGCAGGCGTGCTGCCAAGGGAGTCAACGACCAATAACAGACGACATTACATTCCAAGGTTCGCGTCTTTTGAATATCACTCAATCTATTTTAATATGCTTATCAGACATCCGCTATTGCTCAGGATGTGGTGGCTGATCAGAATAATGCAATTCGTCATACTGATAAGAAATGTTTTGTTTTTGTTTGCATTTGTTTTTATTTTGGTGGTCTAATAAAATCTTTGCACTCCCTACAATGATGGATATGATCAACGCTAATAGAGAAAAGTTTATGCATTCAAACTGACAGAGTAAAAACAACACAAAAGTCCTCTTTACCTTGACATAGAATCCTAATGTGCTGAGATGAACACATGAAACACAGTCATTACCATCAATGGTGGGTTAGGTAGTTGGAGGAACACTGACAGACACAACACACACACAGTTGGAAACATTAGATGCTGTGTTACACTAAAAACACACTATGACACGTTTAGCTTACTCATCTCTTTGGGCTATGATTAGGGTTTTGGTACATAAAATATATATGTATTTTTACCTTTAATGAAGGTGACATCCAAGCTGCTCCATCAGTTCCAAAACTGCCTTTAAGAGATCTGTCCTGGCTCTCGGTTGTAACAGAGTGCTTGGTGCTTTTCCTCTACACCCCTCTTATACCTCTCAGATAGTCCTACAACTACTCCAGGGACCCACAGCAGGGGCTACACCGCGGGGGCCGGATACGTCCATGACCATGGGAGCAAAAGGTGGGGGGGGGGTGTGAGAGGCAAAAAAAGACCCTTGAGGGCAGAGACAGATTTTCCCATCATTTATTCGGTCACCTTTCTCTCTTAAACATGACAAACACGTTCGGCTCTTCTTTTTCGGAGTGTTCCGTAAAAAGCCTGCACATTAGCATAAAAGACATTACATGATTATTACCAAGCTTTGAGCACATAACAAAAAAAGGCACAGGCTGGTAGCGCGACAGAACGGACATTTGCATGATTTATTCTTACGGCTCTATATTAATGCATATCATCAGGGCGAGCCTGGTATTAAACCTGTGAAACGAATAGCAAAAGACAAACACGTGGCCTTCTGTAAATATTAAAGCAAGCTCACAGTCAATAGCCTAATGGTATTGCATTCAGCCACTTTCATAAAGCAGCAGAGAGGTATATTGGACATTACGTTGATGTCCATGGTGAAGGAGACTCAGCAGGAGAAGAATGATTTACTGATGTCACATGCTGCAGAAAGAATTAATTAAGGTACAGAAATAAATGACATTTTAAAGCCAAGGACATTTTTTACATAGTTTCCTTTAAATGTTAAAAAAATTACATACCTTTTTTTTTTTTTTTTTTAAACAAACTGACTGCTATTAGGCGTTCCCTCTTTTTTGAGGCATCTGGGAACTCTTGTCCCTGGTGCCTGTTTTACTCCCAAGGATAAATCCAACTTCATCCTTGTAGTATTTGGCTCATTCTTTCGTCTCTTCCCTTAAAGTGTCTTGCTTTTTTTTAGCACAAAGGGTCTTGCATACAAAAAAACTTGTAATGTCATTGCTAAAAGTATAAATAATAATACGAAAGATACTGGCAGCTCTCAAAGTCCCTTTGAAATATGAATTCTTATTGCGATCTGGTGATCCCAATCTGTTCCGCTTTTAACACAGCTATTTTGTAAGTTTTTGTAAAAAAAAAATAAAATTAAAAGACCTTTCGATTAATCTATGTATTTGGACAAAAAACAATACTAGAATGAAGTAGAGGCAGCTATAACAGGCCAAACACAGTATTATCGTTAAGAACACATAATACAGGGTTAGATTTTGTCTCTAAAAAGACAATAATACGGTCAGTTTTTCTACAAACAGACTGGCCAGAGACAGAGAGTGTGGAGCATAAGTCTTTTAGTAAATGGATTACGTGATGCTGCATCAATAGGAGGCTAATTCAATACACCCATGTGCTCAAAAGTTAATGCTGCCTTCAGGGAGAAATGTGGATGTTGAAGTCCGCAGTTCCCGTTGCCCTTATTAAGGATATGTGTTCCACCTGTTTGTTTGGGTAAATGTTAAAGAGCACATCCATATTTTCAATCAAAGTCTATTAATATCAAATATTGGACTGAATGTACAATTTTGCTTATTACACAACTATACAGCTATACAGTAGGCGTTTTAGCTAAGAAAGCATTACAATGTACAAAACACAAAGTCATGTATAATTCGAACGATAACTGAGATGCACACAACTTTGATTATATCATTATATTCAATGCAGTTTTTTCTTGTTGCTATGCCGACTGTTTTGTTAATCGCAATGGACAGAAATACAGATAAAAACAGTACGTTAGCATGAAAACAAAGTAAGCAAAAAGCCTACCATTGCTTTCCAGAGTAGCCTAATAAAGTCAAACTGTCTCTTCGTTTGGTCATTTCACAAGTATTTAAAGTAAGCGTTAAGTAGAGACTGAATGCAAGAAAACACTGTGGTTTTGAGTTTTTTTTTTTTTCATTAACATCTCACAGCTCTGATTCCCATGCAGTTGTACCCCAGAGAGAGCTAAAATTTGTCCACACCTAAATCAACATGGCCATCTTGAGGCCAAGCAAAAACACCAAAAAAACCCTCTGGGACTTTTAAACGTTGTTTGTATAGATATTTGAGATTTTCCGCTTGTCTCCCAGAAACACATTTGTCCTTCTGACGGTGCTAATAAACAAATATTTTACATGGTACATATGTTGAATTTTAAAGCTAAGCTCGTGTAAGGCAGTGTAATGATAATTAAATTAACCCAACCAGAGTAAAAAAAAGTGTACTTTTAGCTTAAAATGCTTTTATTTAAAAGATATAAAAACTAGTCAAGATTAGCTCATTGCTGGGAAATCAGTGTGGGTATTATGCCCTGGACATTCATAACATGAGTCAGTCAGTGAGTCCTAACCTTTGCCCTCGCTGCCACTGCTGATGTGAGTCACATACATGAGAAAAACATCCTACATTACACCACACTGTAGCATTCGCCTCATTTCAGGACAGAACAGGGGTTCTCAAGGGTACACATTATAAAGTCTAATGCATGACTTGCTTATACTGAATTATCAAGGCCTGCTTATTGTTTTGGCTACTGCTCACATGTATTCCCATCATGCAGTCTGCCGCCTCTGTATTAATAAGTACATGAGTTTGATATGGCCGGGTGCTCTTCACTCGACACTTGCTGAGGGATTCTGATAAAGAGCAGAGCCTCACTGCCCAGATTATCTTCTACAATCGCTTACTGGGGGCATGAGGGAATATTACACACACATAAAATGCTAAATACACCATAAGCAGTCGAGGTGATACACGCATAAATCCCCACCACTGATGGTTTAGGTGCCTTAATAAAATGAATTACTGAAACGTGAGTTGTATAATTATATTTCAATTAATATCAGCTTTGCTTCAGGGTTTTCACCTATACATCAATAGAATGTGTACAGTAACTGGATAGGTACAGTATGATTAGGAGAAAAACTAAGAAGCATGATACTTGATTCCTCAACACATTCGCAGAAGAACAAAAAACATAAAGGGGGAGTGAATGATGATAAACTTTCATTTTAAGTAAACGTTTTCTTTAATTGTCTATCTATTTTGTTGGTGTCTGCAAATAAATAAATGTATAGCAGAACACTGAAAAGCAGATGAGACAGACTGAGCACTGCAAAAAAATTGCTTATTTTACTTACTTACTTATACTTTGATGTTTATTTTTTGCTATTTTCCAGTCACTACTTTCTTGTTGAAATAACATCTATGTGAAAACACAAAGAAGGGAATCACCAGCAAAGTCTATTTTAGAACAAGCACATGTTTTTATATTCTCAGTCTCACGAGGACCAATGATTGTGAATTATAATTGAGTTCATTCTGAGAAAATGAGAAAAACCCCAAAGCCCAGGAGCTGGTCATCCAGAATGTTTTTTGGAGAGTGAGAGCACAATGAGCTGACCAGCGTTGAACTCGATAAGATGTGCAGAATGTTTATTGTTCTATTTATTTATTGTTGCCCTAGACCTGGGGCCTGTTCCATAAACCAAGTTTACCAAATAAGTCAGGCTTGTTTTTATTAGTCTGACTTATTTTAAACCAAATCAAATGACAGTAAGTCAGACTAACTGAAATAAACCTG
>JAUCMU010000042.1:8720220-8756502 GCA_032275025.1 Enteromius treurensis | reverse complement strand
CAAATGACAGTAAGTCAGACTAACTGAAATAAACCTGGCTTATTTGGTAAACTTGTTTTATGGAACAGGCCCCTGTTCTGCTGAACAGAACCACATGAAGTCATAATTTACTAGACAGGAGAGTTGTTTATTTATTTAGTTATTCTGAGTCAGGTTTATAATATCTACCACTGAGCAGCTGGCTTTCACTTCAGGCAAGTCTAAATGTACTATACTACAACCAGTATGATGTTCATCTTATGTTATGATTTCCACTCCTGCCAGTCCTCTTGAGCACGTAGACTCATCAGTCATCATCGGGAAAGGGCAGCAGCCCTTCATGATCCTCATACTGTAACCAAATCAAGCTCACTAATGGATGCCTAAACCATGAGGGGAAGAGGGCCTGAGGCTTCAAACAGTGCTTCAATTACTTCTGCACAGGTCACTTGCATCTTTTGATCGTTATCACGGCTGTCAGGTTTGTCACCACACAGAAGCACTTTTGACTGCAGACCACGTCAGTGTTACGTTATAATGTACTTGATATGTGGGCTGCTTTTCAAAAAAAAAAAAAAAAAAAGTTCAATGAAGTATGTCCCTTTTCATCGAAGTAAACTAATAATATTAATGATTATTTAAGTATAATGACACTGATATGCAGTCACAGAGGTCTAAAGAGTTTTAAAAAATATATAAATTTTTTTATTTATTAACATGGCAAAATAATCCTGCATTTTGGTTAAGCATAATAAAATATATATTCTGTAAATTAAGAGCAAAATGATTTTCTTTTCATTTTGACCATTTCCGGACAGTAATGGGACCTTTAATGGGAGTTTTCTTTAAGCATCATAAAAGTGACTTTTAATTACAAATTTGATTATTATTATTGGTGATATTAAAAACAGGCAAAATGCCTGTAGTGACATATTCAATACCTTGAAATAACTTCTATTCCAGAGAGAGTGGAATGGATCCTTCCTTTAATAGAAAGAAGTGCGTCTCACCTCTGCCACCATGTGGCTCTCTGTATGTCCATAGGTTTACATCTCATGTTTCTAACAAACTTTACCCAAACTCTTTAACAGTAGCCTAATATAGTGACGCACTCTACACTAATGATGTACAGAAAAGTGTGATTTGAGGAGCTATGTTAATCAAGAAACACTCAAGGGAAAACACCAGTCAATGAAGTATGTGAAGGACATATGAGCATTATTAGAGCATCTGAAGGCCCGTCATACTGCTGGAAATGTATTGTCAGGTATTGCTGACAGCTGCACATTAAAATGACAGGCAGCTGATAGATCAGTCCAGTGGGAGAACCCTTCAGATGAGAATCACTGGGGATCACGCAGAAAAAATAATCTTCATTATGTTGATATACTCTTTTAGCAACTGCACTTAATGTGCCCTTTTTGAACTGACAGAAAAGAAGCTGTTAGTATGAAATAGCTACGATCATACGGCATATTCAACTATACGTCTGAAATCACAATGAATAAACAATAAATACAAATTCCATTTAATATTTGATATTATTGAATGCTGATACTTACTGGAAAACTTCACACAATATATTTTAAAATCATTTTATACATTCAATCTTATACAAATACATTTTATATATATATATATTCCCCTTCTTTTTGCTGAAGATATACACAGTCAAATATATATTTTGAAGAATGCTGGTACCCGCATGCTATTTTCTGTGCTGAACAGAAGAAAAAGGTTTGGAGCAATTTGATGGTGAGTTTATGATGCAATTTCCATTTTTGGGTGAACTATAGATTTAAATTCAGTCTTTACTAATTGTTTATTAGAGGCCAAACTTTAAACCAAACATGGATTAGCTGTGATTAGCAGCGGTCAGCCTGTTCTAATGAATGCAATTACTGTTCAGAGACATCAGATCAGTGTGAGGAGGATTTATTCTGTCTAGAGGAAGAGAACGCAGTTTTATTTTTTTCCAGAAACTGGGCACATTAACATTTACAAACATACAATTTCCCCTTTGCTGTGTCATTAAAAATGCTCTTAATTTTTGTTTGTGTTCTGAATGAAACTGAAATGAGCAGTGTTTAATGTTTTATTACACTTCAACTGAACACCATGACTTTACAAGACAACAAATTGTTTTTAGTCATCAAAATTTATATGTATTAAGTAAAGCTTAATTGATTGTGATTAATTGCATCTAAAATAAGTTTTTGTATACATAATATATGTGTGTACTGTGTATATTTATGGCTATATATAAATAAAAACACATACTTGTAATATGCAAATATATTAAATATATTATATATATATAGTTTGTGTGTGTATTTGTATATGCATAATAAAATATACACAGGATGCATACATATATAATGTAAACTATATATATATTTTTTTTTACATTTGTTTATATTAATCGTTTGAAAGCACTAGTATTAATATTAATAAGTATACTCCTCCACAAACCAGAAATGGGAAAGTTTTCAAACACCATTTAATTACTCATTTAATTCAAACACCAAATTACTCAGCAATATTTATTTTGAGTAAAATATTAAATTATCCAACTGCTATGACTTTTAGAGTTGTGGAGCTCCTTTCTCACATGTTAATACTTCTTATTTTATTTCTAACCAGACCGGTCAGAATAAAAAATAACTGCTTAATTTCACACTTGGGCACATTAAAATATAATTTGAAAAAGGCTTGGATCTTTATAGCTGCTCATAGTCATAGTCATATTATAGTCATAATTGTAGCTGTGGGTAGATTCCATGACTGGCAGGTGGACCTGCATTGATAAAGAAGAACGATAGAATAGAGCTTAATTTGCATAATGGACAGTATATCATTCACTTATTAGGTAACAAGGTACAACATAAAAAGTGCATTTAAAAAAGTACATTTAGTAAAAAAATCTTATGTAAAAGCACTTCTATAAAAATGCAGGTCTTTACAATTTAGGGCTGTATATTTAAATTCCAATTTACCTTTGCGTGTTTCCTGAGGGAGCTTGAATGAGAATAAGATTTATTGCAGTGCATGCAAATGTACTGTTTCTCCGGTGCATGGACACGTATGTGCTTTTGTTTATCGCTGCTGTTTGCAAAACGCCTTTCACAGGCCTCAAAAGGGCATCTGAAAGGTTTTTCACCTGCAACAAAAAAAAAGAAAGAAAATTAAACCCAAACACTTCCTGCAACATTAATAATACCTAACAATAAGCGCTACCTGTATGTGTCCTTTCATGAATTTTCAGGTTTTCTGCACGGGCAAACGCTCTTCCACATCCAAAGGAGCACTGAAAGGGCTTTTCTCCCGTGTGCACTCGTAGGTGATTGATCAGTTTGTACTTGGCCTTGAATGGATTCCTTTGACGCGAACAGTCTTCCCACAAACAAGCGTAACTGGATTGTCCTGACAGATTAACGTGCTCCGCTGTCAGATGAGAGATGAGCTCCTTCATTGTGCGGTAGGTTTTCATACAGCTCTGTGGAGCACCTGCGCATCGCTCCAGCCACTGGCAGGTAAACCGTGACTGGTTCGGATGAATAGATCCATCCACGACTGAACCGTTAAACCTTTCTCCCTGTGTTTCTCTATTCTGAGTGCTGTGAAACTCTTCTGTTGGGTTTAAGCGTGTACAACCATTCCCATTCACAAGTTCCTGCTGTTCCTGATAAAATACATGATCTGTGACAGAAGAATACCCGTCTGTATAGATCGAAGAGTCATTCTGCCCACAAGAAGTTTCATCCAAACTCCTGTTAAACTGAAAAAAATCCATAGTGCAGGGCACCATCATCCCTCCATTACAAATGCCGTAGACATCAGCAGGATTTTCCATAAACATCTGAAAGCAAGAACCCAACGCAGACATATTTCATAAATTACTGTTACAGAGAATTAGTAACAGGTTTCCGTAGGTCTCCACTGCAATGTGCGTCCTTCAATCTGTGCGGATCTTGATTTCCTTGAGAAAATGTTTAGATTGTGCGATGAGGATGTGGAAAAACGGTAATTTATACAGTACGTTTAACGTGGGTGATTTCAATTCCCCAGACTCTCTTTATTTAGCATCTGTACTTGTCATTCAGCCGCCGTCAGATAATAAATAAATTATCCGAAGACGCAGAGTACGCATCAAACTCTAGATTGTTTCCTACGCCATAATAAACCTTTAATAAAAACCAGGAAAGCATAACTTTTCGGGGCCCCTCTTTGTCAAACAAAGTCAACAATGACAGCAAGAAGTCACGAGATTTCAAACATAGCTTTTTATTGAATTCAATTAACAGATGCATGTGGTCACTTGACTCCCGTAAAACTCATGACACCGAGTGTCCTGCTTATATCGGTTGCTAATACAGTGGTTTATTCTTACCATTACCTCCAAGGGCGAAACACGGCATGATGTACATCACTCAAACAATTACAAAACAAACAATACTCGAACTGCCAAATGCAAAAAGATTATCAAAACCCAAACTCAGTTTTTTGGCTTGTACTTTACCTGTGATAACTCTGCATATATAAAGCATACTAATGTGTCAAATTCTCTGAATAAAAAAAAAAAAGGAAATCCCGGTGGCTTGGTATTTGTTGGCCTGTAAAAAAGGTTTTAAATGAAGGGTATAAATAGTCCATTACCTTACAAACAATATCCCTGCGTATCCGTCTATTTGGTATAACAAAGCCTCTGAATTGCATAGGGGGAAATCAACACACACTCCTACAAACATGATGTTTCCTTGCCTTTTAAAACTGTGTGATTTATAAAAGCAAGACACTTAACATGTCCAAGCCTGTTCTAGAGGAATAGCAGTAGCCCTCTTAATCTAATGCAGAACACGTACACCAACAAAAATGCTTGTAAACAAATAAGCAATAAATAAAGCAGTAAATTAACATATCTAAATTAACATTATTGTATGCTGATCAGTCAGTGCTGCATATAGTGTTTGTTTCCGATGCCTCAAATGAGATCTTCAAGCTAATCACAATGCATTTTGTTTAAATATTAGTCTTTTCAAAATATAGTCTTTGCACCCATTAGCTGGTATTCTTTGATTTAGTCTCATCTCATTAAAGCTTTTATTGTGTTTTTAGCCTTTAGAACAGCAGTTATCTATGCTTGTAAAAACTAGATATACTAGGATGCTAACATGCACACACACTCACACACTTCCTTTATGGTAAAATGAGGAGTTTGAGACCACCTGTATGTAGGACCCGAGTAAAAGCAGAACATGTAACTGAAAATACACTTAAATTCATTAATCACTTTATATTACAAAACAAGAAGCAATTAAGCACATCATAATTATTTTTTCCTAATTACATCTACTATCACACATATACCATTTTTGCAAATATAATATAATATAATATATGTTTTACAAAATACACCTGCTGTTATTAAAAAAATAATAGGGAGCAAATTAATTAGTGTGCATCGTCTTTCATTTAAAAATTACGAGCAAAACTGTATTTATGAACAATCCAAGCTTAGGATTCATTCAATCGTTCCATCTTGGGATGAGCTTTTATGCTGACACTTTCCACACAACAATCTGGTCCCAAATGTATATTTTTCTATCTAGGAAATAATAAAATATCTCCTGGCAATGTTTTTTGACGAATTCGAAAACATACTTAAGAAATTCTCATTTAGCAACATTTGTTTTAGCAGACAAACTGTGATTCATCCAATTTCCCATTGGAATTAATTTGGACCCCGAAATTAAAAATGTAATTATTCATATCGATATATGAGAAACAAAAATGCACTGATGTCAATCTCAACAAAAGGGACAGAGAGAGGACGGGTTCTCAGCTGCATCCCATCAGCTCTTCTCTTACCGAAGCCTTGTTTCCTAGAGCGTCCATTGTTCAGTCTGCTGGGATGGGTGGAGAGGTTCAGACAGCGACCCTTAGCAAGCGCAGTCTTTGTGGGAGCGCTCCGGCTGCTCACTGAGCTGAGGGCCCGGCCTGTTTCCTGTGATGGATGGATCCGTCGTCTCCGGGTTGTCTGCCATCCTCTCACAGATTATGTCCACCAGTCGCTCAAATGCCTGCTTCACGTTAATGTTGTCCTTGGCACTGGCCTCAAAGAACTCAAAGCCTGTGAGAGTCAAAAAATGTAAAAGGCCCACTATTATTTTCAAACTAAACTTACAGATCTATGAGAAAACATGAAGCTCTGCTCAAAAAAACCCACCTAGCTGTTCAGACAGCTGTCTCCCTCTCTCTGAAGCAACCACTCTCTCGTCTTCCATGTCACACTTATTTCCCACCAGCAGCACTTGAGCATTGTCCCATGAATATGTTTTAATCTGTGTGGACCTAAAAGAAGAAAACGAGTCATAAAGAACTGCCTAAAAAAGACAATTAGTAATAAAAAAAAAAAGGTCTACATATTTGTATTAATTTAGGGTTGTGAGGACATTTGCAATATTTTAATGCATATTTTGTCATAAAAAATAAATTAAAAAATCACACATTTATACACATATATAATTCCGGCAAACAAAATACATGTGTACTGTGTATATCTATTGTTTATATATATATACACACACATATACATATACATATATATATTAAGGATGTAACGGTATCAAAATTTCCAATTACTTGCGGCTGAAATCATATCACATCACACTTAGTTGTTGAAAAACTACAGCACATGCTCTTAGGACAGTCTGTGTTTAGACAGAAACTAGTTCGCATCTTTGCAAATGTGACAATTTTATAAGCCAGAGACAAAAATAAGCATTCTCGTACCAGTCCTGAACGGCATTAAAGGAATCCTCGTTGGTGATGTCATACATCAGAATGAAGCCCATTGCTCCACGATAGTATGCTGTAGTGATGGTCCTGTACCTCTCCTGCCCAGCAGTGTCCTGAAATATACAGAAGATGGAGTGAAAATCCTTTCAATCAAACTTTCTTTACTCAAACACAAAACTCAAGACTCTAGTGGAAAGAAAAACGGAAGCGATAAAGAACTCCTCACCCATATTTGGAGCTTTATCCTCTTGTCGTTTCGGTAGATGGTCTTCACTTTGAAGTCTATGCCGACAGTGCTGACAAAAGCGGGTGTGAAGGAGTCATCCGCATAGCGGAACAGGAAACTGGTTTTGCCAACACTGCTGTTACCAATGATCAGGATCTTAAACATGTAGTCAAAGTTCTGATCCGCAGACTCTTTTTGTCCATATCGAGGATCATTAGCTGAGGCCATCTGTAATAATAACACATAGAAGGTGATTCACAGAATTAAGATTTTTATTTTCTTGTTCATTCAATAGTAATGGATGGACAACAACATGGCAGATGCCCTAAATTTTATTCATGCTCATATTCATACAGTAGAGCATACTTTTTTAATAGTTGTGAAGCTGTATTTTGTAGACAGTAAGTGATTTTGGACACACGTTTGGTTTAATTACACTGGCTTACTTTTGTTACTTGACTGAACTAATTTTCAGGAATACATTTACCGAAACCTTAATATCTTGGTTTAGGTCCTAGCTCTTTGGAGCCAAAACTGATCTTTGTGTATATTACAGGTTACACATACTATACGCTTTTCTTTTCTTGTTCCTTGGACTTAGAATGAAAGAAAAAAGTAATTATGAAGAGGACTTCATTTTCTATTATATAGTGTAAAAATCAGGTGACTTATCTTATTTGTGCAGGTTATTTTTTTTAAATTTTTATTAAATTCAACTGCGTACTGCACATTAACTGAAAATTGTGTAACAATTGCTACATCAGTTTTACTTATTGTGCAGTATGTAGGGTTGCAAAGGGACGGAAAATTCCCAGACATTTTCCGGAAACTTTCCATGGAAACTTCGCCTAGGAAAAATTTCTAAATTTCAAACTTACCAGGAATTTATAAGAATTTACAGGAATTTTGGGAAATTAATAAGACATTTCAGGAAATTCATAAAAGTGTATCATACATAAAAACAAACATTTAGTTTCATCATTGTTAATAAATATTAGAATGATTTCTGAAGAATCATGTGACGCTGAAGATTGGAGTAATGATTTTCACAATTCTGCAGAAATACGTATTTTTTAAAGTATTTTGTTCAGTGTGGAAGTAAGTCTATGGGTGAGGCTTCCATTTCATTATACGCTACAGGTAAATACATGGGAGAACAATAACATTAAAGCAAGTACATTAAAATAATATGAAAAGACAACAATTTTCATTATGAAGCAGCAAAACTAAAGCTTAAAATAGCTGGACGCAGATGAGACTGGAAGCTATACCCAGAGAATTTACAAATGGCCACACCCCTATTTACATGAAGAAAAAAGTGGATATTACATCATAAAACCATTATTTTAAATTGTAATCCAGTGCAATGTAACTTGTTTTGTTCTGTATTTTTGATATAATTGAAAATGAAAGATTTGCAACGTTTTAAAACATTAAAATTAGTAATGTGTAGCAGAATTATAACAGCAATTTAATTAATTAATTTGTTAATAAAACTAATATTGCATGAAATCTAGTTGTTTTAACCAAGATTACACTGCAAGAGTATTTTCTCAGTTACATTTAAACTCCTACTTCCTGCAATTTTGCTAATTTCCAGTTTATTCACATTAATTCCCATAAATTAATGGAAAATTTCCAGTCTTGAAAATTCCTGGAATTTTGCAACCCTAGCAGTATGCAGCTGAATTTAACTAATATAATAAGTCTTTACAGATAAACTGAATTGTGTCATGAGTGACTATGGTCTGTTGTGTTTTCTCCAGACATTTACTGTAGAAACAATCTGATAATATAAGAACACTGACATAACTACGGGACAAGGCTGATAATTCTTATACAGTACAATGGTCAACAAACAATGGTTCCTGGCAATGTGTTGAAACAAATATGTTTCTCATTCCCAGTTAGCTGAATTACCAACACAAACTCAAAGTGAATAGAGGGTGTAGCCTGCACTATGTCTGTACAGGACTGAGCTAGGCAGTCCGGGTAGCCAGGGATTTTAAAGGTTTTGTGTCGGCTAAACCCTGTGCTTAGCTCAGGACCTTAGCACACCAACATTTTAAGGGGAAGATGATTCTTTTATTCCCATTTTATCTTGAAAGGGGGTTATTTCTTTCCCATATAGAGACGTACCAATCCCTGAATGTGTGTTACTGCTCTATGTAGTCCGTTATTTGTCAGGCCACCTGAGCACATCTCGAGGCTTAATTCAAACATATGGCTCAGGCTTGGCGTACAAGATTAGAGCAAGAAACCTTTGCGTATGAGAAGTGCTGCTACGTTTCCGAGCTAATTGTCCAATAGAAACGTTTCAAATCAACGGCTGCCTGTGAGAGCGACACTGCTGTATGGCTGATAGCGGTTAAGTCAGTTGAGCTCCGGTTAGCATCTATCCGCTTAACACACGGACTGATTTCCATTTTAATTCGGGTCAGTGAGTGACTAACATCCCATCGATCAAACAGACAGTATTCATCATTTCTGCCAGCGACAATGCACTGAGTGTCAAAAAGCCAGTTGACATGTTAGTTTGTAGCATGCAGCGATGGATTATACAGCAAAGGCTGTTTACGATCCATCCCAGTTAGCGATGTCAAATGAAGGTTACACTGTTTTTTAATCTAAACCATTGATTTCCTAACGTTTCTATGGGACTTCTTCTTTTCTAAAAAAAATGCAAGGTGAAGCGGCAAGGAGAAGGCCCAGCTTACCTTAACAGGAGGTTTATTTGGTGTGGTTTGGATGCAGCTCCCAGCCTGTGCACCTGCGCTCTCGTCTTCGTCACTAGACGGGAGTCAGCTGGGGGCGGGGCTAAACTATGACTGACGTGTGAATGAGCCAATTAGACGTTTGATCGGACACCGTAGCGACACATTTTTGTGTGTGTGTGTGTGTGTGTGTGTGTGTGTGTGTGTGTGTGTGTGTTTAAGGTTTTAATTTTATTTTAACGCTGTGAAGGCCCTTTTCGTAATTTCGATTCATAATTTCTTACATTTCAGAAATTTGATAAAATTATGACGAGTTAAAAGACATAATAATTAGATTAAAAATCTTAACTATGACATGAGAAATTTA
Source organism: Enteromius treurensis (assembly GCA_032275025.1). Classification (NCBI taxonomy): domain Eukaryota; kingdom Metazoa; phylum Chordata; class Actinopteri; order Cypriniformes; family Cyprinidae; genus Enteromius; species Enteromius treurensis. The sequence goes on along the minus strand of JAUCMU010000042.1, from coordinate 8,746,418 downwards.
TGATGTAAAGAATAATACTAAGTCATAAAAACTAAGACGAAAAGTTATTTTTGAAATTAAAAGTCAAAGCTATTTGCAAAACTTAAAGAAACGGACAAAAACTTTGATTAGTCTTTGTAAGTCATAGTTATGAGAAAACAAGCCAGAAATATAACATATAAAGTCCAACATAAATAGTCGAAATAATGACATTCAGAATAAATAAATATGACGGTCAAAATCATGACAACAGAGCTATTGAGACAGTTATAATTTCGACTTCTGTCATAATGATCACTTATGTAATTTTTTTCATTTTTTAATGTGTTGCATAATTTTGACTTTTTATTCCATCATTTTGACCTCTAATATCGTATTTTGTATTATGTATATTCATTTATAATATAATTTAACTTATGAACTCATAAATTCAAATTTTATGTACTGTAGGTTTATAAGAATTAAGATTTATATCATTATTAAACTCTATGAACAATTCCAATTTTTATTGTTTTTATTTTATGATCTACCAAAGCATTTTATAATATAGACTATATTGTGGAAAGAGGTTTCGATATAACACAAATGAGTCCAGCTTACTAATATTTCTTTGTTTATTGGCATTGGGAACAGGAAAACGATCACAGCAACATCAGTAACAGCGCTGTAGTGGTAAACAGTACTGTTGGGATTGTCAGATCTGCGGCAGAAAAACACCAAACAGAGGTGTGCCGTGTGGATACAGTCGGTCAAAACTTTGCATGGCCACTCAGCATTTCTCTCACCTCATAAAACATTGCTACAAAGAGCACAGACTGACATTAAGATGAACATACAGCCAATAATTAAAAGCCCCATTTACTGTAATCCACTTACATACAAAGATTCACTGTATCCAATATTAAAATTCATACCATGGTATAAAAAGGACACAAAAAAAATCTGACTTGCAATGAGCACACTGAGTCAGAAAGACTTATTAATCAAGAATACTCTTAAATAAAATTTCAGCTTTGAATAACAAAATGAAAGAAAATTAAATCAGTATGCTACAGACAGTAGTAGATGTCATTGATGGAAATTAGCCAGTGGCAACATGGAAATTACAGTACAGCATGGATCATGCTTGCTTGGCACTTGTACTGTCATTGGCTATGTCCCTGTGAAGAGCAGAGCACTGATCAATCACCGAAAACCAAAGAACACAAAAGGTCTGGCACACAAATGAACTTTGGCTTTATGTATTATGTGTCTTGCTCTCGTTTCAGAACTTTTGTTTCGACATCATACATTTGTAAAGATGTTAGGATACCTCATGTTTTTTTAGTGTGACCAGCACAGAAAGAGAGAGAAAGTACACATGTGGTTTAAGGACACCGATCACTTCCTATACAGCTAATGTGGGTTTCCAAGCTAGCCCAGCCGTCAAGAGACCAACGTAGGCCTACATACAGGGCACGTACACGCTGGTTACCCTGCAGATCTTCTGTATGTTAAGAATGACTCCAGCCCTTACTGATGTAGCTACGTTTGGCAATGACAAAGACATCTTCTAAAGTGCTACCTAGAACATCAGAAGCAAGTCGTTTTAAAAAGTAATAATGCTTACGCTCATGCTTTGGATGAAGCAGAATAGAAAAATAAACGAGAAGCATATGTAAACCCTGCGAATTAAAGCAGCACTCCTACGAATACAGTTGAGAAGGGTTTGAAGTTAAAACGGTCAGATGAGTATAATCTGTGCAAAGGAACAACAATACAGAGCCACTGTGTTCGGCTGGAGTGGTAAGTCCTATCAACGTGGCTCCAGTTCCACTATTAAGCACTAGGTGGCGTCACATACTAATAGAAAAGATCATAATCGTGGCTCGACGTCAGTCTACAGATTTTATAGTAATCCAAGGAAGACGGCAGTCACCCTCAAGCTGTTTGCTACACGAAAGCAATCGTTTCTTTGAATCCTGAGATGTTCTGTTGTGTTAAGGTTAGGTTGTTCTGTTCTGCTATTAATAGACCAGCTTTAAGTCAACAGTGTATCTTTTTAAAAACATTTTAGTGCACATACTTCTCACATAAAAAGTGTCCTGTTTATCGATCAATATGTTCGGACGGCTCCGGTTGTTCGTTAACTTTAAACCTGGGATGTCACAGGAAGACACTTGAGGACGTTTCCTCTGAGTCCATCACACACAGGCAGTTTTACGCTTGACGAGTCACAAGACCGAGAACTTTTTGAGAAAGCCTTATGCTTTGAAAGTCCGCAGAGTAAGAGCTTTCTCCAGTGCAAGGTGACTACTGTAATAAAAACGTCCCGTGGAAGCTTTCCTACCTCTCCTTTGCTCTCCTGCACTGCGTCGTCTCCACCCGAGGAAGATAAGAATGGGATGGAGAGGGATAGGGGAGGTGGCGAGGAAGAGGTACGAAAGAAGAAGAAAAAAAACGCAATGAAAAAGTGCACTAGTGTTATGTTCCCAGATGCAGGCAAGACACGCTTTTCCCTTCTTGGTCAAGTTTTCTATCTTCATCTTCGCTGTCTGGCGGTTCGCCCATCTTAAAAGACATTGTCCTGCAGCCGGGGGAGCGTGCGGTCAGGGGAGCCGAAGACGGATGTTTGCTTTTTGGATCTGTTCTGGAGGAATCCTGTGTAGTGGAAGTTAACTCTTCGTCCACGGGACTCTCCTCGTCAGACTCCCCTTCCTCCTCTAAGGTCAGTTCAAACTGGAATTTCTCCCCCGCTGAGGCGATGCCTCCACCCATCGCTCCCATCCCGACCACACCACCTCTGTCCTCAGGGGTGGAGGTGGGACTGTGGGGGATCATGCTCTGGTACCACTCACGGTTGTCCTCCAGCGTGTCGAGAATCTCCTGGGCATCAGGGTGAACCAGATCCGCCCAGGTCTCCCACAGCGGGTGCACTATGTAGTCAATAAAGCCCACCTGATAGACGAATAATGGGCAATTAATATGTGTTTGTTTTGTCATTCTTCAACAGTGGATTAAAACACTAATAACTGTGAACCAGTGCTATTTATGTAAGCCTGTTAATATCGTTAAAATAAGTAGTATGTTTAAAAAAAATATTACATGATCATAAATTATTGTTGTATTTTATATCAAATTAATAATAATATTTTATATGTATAACTTTTAATCATTTATATTTTTATCCAATTGTATCTGTATATAATGATTATGTATTATTAGAAAATAAAATAGAAAGATTAATATAATAATATTATTAATAATATATATATACAAACTTATATAATAATACTCTATTTGTGTGTATTGTATATATGAGTACATGTATATTCCTTTTAATATTGTACAAAGTTATTTTAGTATTTATTATATACTATTATATATATGCATTTGTTATTGTTTTAATGTTATATATATATATATATATATATATATTTAATTGTATATAATTTTAAATAGCTTTAGTACTTCAACCTAAATTGATTGATTTTCTAATTGATGTTTAGGTTTTTAACTTTTAACTTTTTTCATCTAATAATTCTATTTTATTTTACCTTTTAGTTTTTGTTCATTTATAACACTGATTTATTATGTTATATGGCATATCATATAGCATTTTCCCTCACTCACCTGTGATTTCTCAATGGAAGCATTGTGTTTGTCACACATGGGGCTGATCTCCATACCCTTATCTCTCTCTCTGTCCCCCTGAGTAAAAAACTCCACCATGATGCGATCGGTCCACTGACGGTACAGCTCCAGGGGCTTTGTTGGGTTGCTCAGGTCAGCACAATGCACCATGTTCTGAAGAACCTGCGCATTTGATTAACCACACATTTATAACTACTAACCTTTTACTTATGAAGCAAAAAAGAATTTCTAACAACATAAAATTGCTTTGCTCCACAGAAGTTCAAAGAATACCTGAATGCGATCAGAGTAGTTGTCTAACAGCAGCACGCCAAGACTTGTCACCTTCTTGGTCTCGACCATGGTCTTGAGATCCGCTAACAGGTTCATGTGCTTTGACATATCGGTGGCTAGGACCTGCAAAGAGTCAAATACACAGTACATAAATACAACCACATGTTGCTTGTAGTTCTCAGACTTGGAGCTATTCATCTTTGTCACACAGGTTCGTCAATGCCTCCATTTCCTCACCATGTCAATGACCATTTTGCGCAGCGACTGCCTCTGTTTCTTGGTCAGGTTCTGGAAAATGTCACAGTTTTCTTCCTGCAGCAGTTTGAAGCCAACAGCCAGGTGGTGGTTCTCCAGAACAGAGGAATCGTTGTACATGAGAGCCAACTCTGAATCTGGAGAAAAGTATTACGTTCTTAGTCAACAACACAGTGTGCAACCACAATGACAAGCTGCTGCTGCTCCGCCGTGGCCACTCACTTGTGTTGATGAGGAACTGGTTGGACACTCCAGGGTGGTCCACGTCATGTATTGCGCTGGCAAACATCGCTGCCAAGATCTCAAGGTCGGTGAATACAGCCTAGCAAAACAGAATTGCACATATGAAACATCTTGCTTCAAAAACGAATGAGCAGATAATGAAAAGGGAGTTGACTGAGACAAACCTCCAGGGCAGGGGTTGACAGCAGGACATTGGTGGACTGGACCACGTCGGCTGCGTGGATGCTATTATGGTATGCTACATCTGAGTGGTAGTTCTCCTCCAATGCCATTATGTAGGTAACGAATGTGTCTACAGGGATTTTAAAGGATTTCAACAGCTCTCTTTCCTGTGGAATAGAGGTTAAAAACATTTGCTATTGTGAAGCTTTGAGCGAAAAAAACATAAGAAAAGTTTTTTTTATTTCATATTTTATACCTGGAAGATTGTGTACATTGCTACCGTTAGCGGTCGGTTGCCAGAATACTCAGATATCTTGAAAATATCCACACCCCATTTGTCAAAGTCCTCTAACTCCTGCAAAAGGGAGTTGGATGCAGTTTAAATCAGCATTGGTCTTACTGCAGATAAGGTGCATGTTCACCATGGTGATTTTAGTTTACTGATAGGGTGTTTTACTGGCCGTGAGAGCTCACCTTGGCCAGCAGATCTTCCTGGTCAGTGCTGATGCCAAAGCGTGGGATGCTGGAAGCTGCCACACTGGAGCTGTGTGTGGGTTTCTTCACTCCACTGATCTGAGACATGGGCCGCTTTTTCTTCTCCTTCTCCTTGGTTGGGGGGGACAAAATCTCCATATCATGTTGCTTCTCTGCAACACAAGTTCATTTTTATAACTACATGCAATGACAGACGGCTCATTAAATGCACATTGAGAACATGGCGGACAAAATGCAGTTTGAACTTTAGGATTCATAACAAACGAATGTCACTATGTATATTTGTAAAAGTGACAATGTTAAGTCAGATTGTCCTGCCAGTTTGAGAAAAATAAAGCTGTAATTAAATAAAATACAAATACATAATTATACAGTAAACTTAAATTTAAAATTTAAAATTTGATCCTGATGAACGGGAATAAGCTAATTACTAAAATAAACTTGAATTAGGAAATTAAAAAAACTAAAATCAAAAGCTAAGTAGTGAACAAAAAATGTGTGTGTGTGTGTGTGTGTGTGTGTATCACACAAAATGAAAAAAGCCCATAAAATCACTAAAACATACTAAATTTAAAATAATTAAAAATTACTTAAAACAAAAAAATGCAAGCTGATATTAATAAATACAAAATATTAAAAAATATTATAATAATATATAAGTAATTCTTGTATTATTTTGATTTGTTTCATAAATAATATTTTTGTGTTTTCCTAATTATTTAAAACATTTGTATTATATTAGAGAATGTACAAAATAGTTGGTTATACCTAAGAAGGTGCTGGAGATGTACTCTGAGACCTGGTTTCCTGACTTGCTCGTCTCTGACAGCTGGGTTAATTCTCGATTCAGCATTCTTTTGAACTGCAGAACAGGACACAAGAACGAAACGCTTTGGGAATCAACATCTCCAATACACCGTATTTTATTTTAATTACAGCCATTCCATACAACACCCAACCGAATCTTATCAAATCAAAACATTTTTATTCTACAAATGTGTGCTGCAAAACATCACATGACATGCTTATATCTGCATTACAGAGTGGCCTTCATTCAGCTGCCACAGTCACCCAAGACGAGGGGCTGGCCCGAGCAAGGAGGAGTGTCTTTCATCTGTGTAGTGCTATTATGTAATCATACACGAGGTTTCAGAATGAAACACTTCCAAGTGAAGAAGCAAAATGTACAGTAGTGCAGTAGAAACCACACACACAGATGTCACAAACACTTAACACACCCAAACTGACATCCTCACAGCAACACGCTGCACCATGTCTGATTTATAGAGTGTCAACAAGAGCATCCCTCTCAAGAAAACAATGCAAGAGCTTCTCCCGAGAGCAGAATTACTACACAAGCCTTACCTGAATATGCCTCCACGACACAGAGAGCAAGTAACTGACGTCTGGCATCTCAGCACCTAAAGAGGCTTTAACAAAACAGAAGCTCCGTCCGGCCGGTGCACATGCTACAGACACGTTCCAGATGTTCAACAGCAGTCTAGTGGTCAGAGCCGAATGTGGCAGCACTGGAGAGCTCAGCCCAGCACCGGGAGCTCCAGCTGCCATGGGCTGCACCTGTGGCAGGCTGAAAGCGTGTGCCGCTGGCTCGAGCAAGTCTGCATCGCTGCTGCATGCTCCACTCTCCTACTCTGCCTGATTCATGTGTAAACACAGAGATCAGGCTCCTCCCAGCAGCCCCCCCCCTCTCTCTCCCTCCCGGCAGGTAGCTCCCCACTCGCTGCCGCACGCCGGCCAATCAGACGGGGTTTGTCACAGAGGCTGGGTCAGGGGGAGGTGTGCGATTGGTTCGCGGCTCCGGGGCACATGCAGGGGCTGGATGGGGTGGATTCAGGAGGCTGGGGCTGCACCATGTGCACTAGGTTTGAAGATGAAAGCTTCAGGAGCTGCTTCAAGCTTTGCGCCGCATGTGTGTATGGACGTGTTTTCCATTGTAATGAGCGGGGGAAATAAATAGATGCTCACTCTGACAGAGCAGAGCAGGGAAAACAGGCATTCTTTTATATCACACTATATGATAAATGTTGAAATTTAGATTTGCATGTTAAAAAACATTGTTAAACCTATATTTGACCAAATCTGCATACAATTTTTCTTTTTTTAATGTCCTTTCAAAACTAATTTATTTATTTTCCTTTGATAATAAACTAGATGATGCATCATCATCATCTGTATATGTAGCTATTTAGATCATTTCAAGAATTGTTTCATCTCATCTAAACTTGTATAAAAACAATTCACTGCAAATTTGACACCAAAAATGAATGAATGCACCACCCAAATATAAGGTTTTGCATGTTCAGTTTTAATATTTTTCCTCTCAAGCAGTGCAGGGTGATTCCTGACCGTGCAGCAGATAATGTCAGCGATGCACGCAAGAGTGAAAACACCCAAACGTGTTCATACGTCCGCATGTATGTGTGAGAGTATGCAACAGCGGCGCACATGGTCTCTGGTTGGGTGGGCTAATCACACGTCACACAGGCTGTGAAATCCCCAGCAGGAGTGAGTGGAGATAGACGGGGTGGGGGAAGCAGATTCATCCATGACTCCACTCTCTCATTCACATTTTTCAGCACATGAGGAGGACTGCGGGTATGGAACGATTCAGAACATGCATGAAGCCCATTCCCATCTAAAAACAGACATCTGACGCATGTGTAACTCATACGGAGGCATGTGGAGTATTCGGGTGCTGTTAGCAGCAAGTGTTGATGTATTGTGTTAGATGGTTATTAGCGCTTAAGGCAAGTCCCTGGGTGACATTCAGGATATTTAAGGCCTGTCAGTAATGAGCCTTTTATTTTGGAAGATCTACCTTGTTAGATGCCATCTCACTGACTGAGTGACGCGTCTTGAGAGTCTCGAGCTGTTCGAGACACCAGTCCAGCTCATCCAGAGTCTCCACTGCCAACTTCTGAAACGGCTCCTCTGCAAAACACAGCGCCGCGTTGGTATATTCATGACTACAGAAATGTGTTCATCATCATATGTATTTAAAATAAACTTCGCACTGTTCTTCTTTTCTACAAGAGTTTGTCGTCTGACCTGGAAGGCTTGTCTTGCACATGGATGGTGGGTTGCTTCCAGTGGACCTCCTGCAGAGATTTGTTTCAGTGGAGATTAAGCATGATTTCAAAAGCATCTGAACAGACATTACACTGTTAATCAGGCCTTACTTGCTTGGGATACGATCCTGCTGATGGGTCAAAACAGCAAAGTTGCTCCGCACAGTCCTCAAACTGGCAAGGACCTATGAGAAGAAACAATAATGTAGGTCCGTGCCAAAAACACATCCTTTGTCCTTTTCTTTCTTTTTTGAAGCTCTTCCAACTCACAGCTTAATACTTTAGCACTACAAAAATTCCTGTATAGTGTATTTGTATTATTGTCTGGCAAAATATATTGTAACCCTAAAAAAATATAAATAAAATCTTATTAAGAATATTTTCTTCCCATATTTTATTCTTCTATAGAATTAAATATAGAATATATGTATTTTATAATAAAGATCTATTTGTCTTCTATCATTTCATACATTGTTTTAAACCTACATTTCACACAATTATGTTTTACAGTAAACAATTTAAAATTCAATTGTACAATTTACAATGTAAAACACATTATGCCATTTTGCTTCACAAATTACATTCACGATATTTTCTCAATGTCTAGGTATTATTACTTGAAAAGAAGATAAAACAGGTTAATAAAATGATTTTTGCAGCTGCAAATGTTACATAGAGAGGTGACCTAGAAACGGGAAGATTTGCGTTAAATGTCTGAAATTCGGCAGCTCTTTTAGAGTTTCAAAAGGACATGAAGGGTATCTGATTTCCAAAGCCATGCAGATTTCTCATCTGTCAGCATTCATATCGACAAACGCGGTATTGGATTCCTAGCCTGTTTTGTAAACCAAGTACAGTGGTGACGCAAATCCCACGTAAAGCAAGCTGCATAAGAGCGGAAGGGCTGCACACTCCACATACACACACAAAAAAACCACTTCTGAATATTAGTAGATTAATCTCGCTTTAAAATATAGGGAGAGCAAAGTCAAACTACCACGTTCCTCAACAGAGAAACCACATGACACAAATACGCAGGCTTTCATTTTCAAGGCCCACTCTAATACTAACCTGAGCGAACGGTGTAACTATCATGTCTTCTCCGTGGCTGTAAGAGAAAAACACGTGAACAAATCACAAATCACGAATCAAACATAAAAATGACATATTGGAAAAGACAGCTCTTTAATCTCCCAATAATAAAAGGAGGCACATTAAATTACTTAAGGATCAGTGAAAAAGCATGACTAAGAGTTTAAGTGTGGAGACTTAAGGATGTGGTTGGCTTCAGGTTACAGCACACCATCATTCAAAAGAGCAAGCGGGCGGTAATGCTTTTGATTAACATGCAGTTTGGATGGAAATAAAGAAATACAGCTCAGCATAAGGAAGGTACCTCAGATTCTCCAATGGGATATTAGATATCCTATATTAAAAGCTTATGGAAACACGTAATAAGAGCACAGATGGGCTCGGATAGGGTGTGTCATGCACGTGTATTTTAGGAACACGCTGGGAATTGCGTCTTTACTCATATATTCCAAAAGCCTCTCTGGTGGCATGTAAACAGGGGAAGCTCTGAGGTTAGACTGGTCTAGGAGAGAGAACGGGCCTGGATTCTGTAATGGAGGACATTAATATTTTTCTTTATCTTCTCACCGATTTAGCCAGTTGACTTCCCAGTGCTTCAAACTCTCTTCCCTTTGAAAAGACAAGCAAGAGTTGGTGACCTGCGATTAAGTCAACCCAACAAACAGCAGTTGTAGGTGGTTGAGTTCACCGTGTGGCTGTTGTTTATTGGGTTGGTGTAAACCAGCCTTAAGGTGTTTCGATTTGAGCGGCTTGACGCAGACTGGAAAAATAAACTGTGCACACACACACACACGAAAAAAACAAGAATGCGGTGCCCTTTTTTCCCGACTTGAAATCCCGGCAAACCAGAGCTGACATGCAAGCGTGCTCAGATGGAAAGAACAGCTGGAAGTGGTAATAATAAGGAGCTTTTAACCAGCGCTTTGGATTTTCCAAAATGACTGAGCAATATGATTTGATGTAATACACTATTAAAAAAGTGTGTCTTGGGAGAACCGTGTTTCAGTCATAATCAACCAGCTGGAGTAACTCACATCTGTTATGAGGCAAACTTACAGTCCTAATTACCAGAACTCTTCAAAAGCACTGTAGCTCAAGAACACACACACACACACGTGAAGCTTGCAGTGACTCAAGCAACATGCACATGAAAACTCGTTTTTTGTTTCTGGTGACCATTCAAAATCTTGGAGTTGGTAAGATGCTTTTTTTTGCCTCTTAATGCTCAGCAAGGCGCTATTTATTTGATCAAAAGCAGAGTAAAAACTATTATAATGAAAAATATTATAAGAGTATAAAATAAAAATGTTCCATCTTAATCATTTTTAAAATGTAATTTATTCCTCTAATGGCAAAGCTGAAATTTCAGTATCATTACTTCAGTGTCACATGATCCTTCATAAATCATTCTAATATGCTGATTAAGTGCTTAAGAAGCTTTTCTTATCATTAATAATATTGAAAACGGTTGTGCTGCTTAATATTTGTGTGGCAACAATAATACAAATTTTTCTACGTACTTTCTACATACCATTTATTTTAAATTTGATAATTTTATTATTTTGTAACATAAATGGCTTTAATGACACTTTTCTTTTAATCAATGTAATGCATCTTTAAAAAACATCAAAACAAAACATATTGTTATCAAAACATATTGAAAAACATATTTTCAAAACTTTTTAAAGGTAGTGTAAAATAAAAAATTTACATTTTTATAATTTTAAAATAATAATAAAATTGAAAGAATTAAAAGCCATCATAAATACATTTAGACTATGCAGATTGCTGACATTTCCTGAGCTATATTAAAGGAGGAGTGATACTCACAGCTCACTGGCCGTGGATGAGTTTCGAGACATGGCCTTGGGGGAAAGGTCAAAGTCAGAATCGGAGCGATACAGGAAGGACTCCCGCCGCTGACTGTGAGGGAAATTGGCCTGGAGCACAAGGCCAGAGCCTGGACTGGCCTGGGGCTCCAGAGGACTGCGGCCCACCGACAGCCCATTCTCAACATCAAAACTGAGGGAAAGAAAAACAGAAAGAAAGGGTTGACACAATTCATCTAGGATCACCCTGCATCAATGACCTGACCTGAACTAGTGCAGAAGGTCACAGAGACCTTGATAAAACGGTTACACTCAAATGCGTGCTCAAATGCTCTCTTCCTGTTTAAATCTAGATGTAAGCTCTAGCCTTACAGGTAAATATGACACAACTAGAAAGTATATCAGTCTCCAAAAACAACCAAAAAACAAAAATATAACTCTCAATTTGTATGATGCAAAAAAAAATAGTTCATCCAAAAATGGAAATTCTGCCATTAATAGCACCCTCATGTTGTTCCAAATTCGTAAGGCTGATGATACACATAGCAACTTTTTGAGCAACGTTGCTAGGCAACCAGGTCACAAGGCCCACAACCGATCTGAAGTATCCACAATTTTATCCAGAAACTATCCCTTTTAAAAAAGACAAAAAGGGGGAAAAATGGTTCTATATTTACAGCAATTCAATGTCACATGCAATCTTAAAACGTGCTCTTGAAGAGGCGGTTCAGTTGTTGCTTTAATATTTCACAATTTTTTTTTTCACCATTTTTTTTTTACATCATTTTTGAAACTTTTTTTTTTTTTTTTTAATTATTGAACATATGAACATATTTAACAATATACATATATTTTAATTCTCATCATTTATTCACTCTCATATCCGTTCAGATTCTTCTGTGGTACAAAAGAATGTTAATATTGGTAGCATTTATTTATTTTTCATACAATGTAAGCCAATGGGAATCATGTTTTGTTACCACCAGCATTCCTCAAATATCTTCTTTTGCGTTCCACAGAAAAAAGGGTGAGTAGTAAATAAGATCATTTTTATTTTTTAGATCCCTTTTAAATGGCATGGCATCCAGCAACACTGGCAGAATAGCATTCAACCTCATTCCACACGCACAAATCATGGTGAAAGTCAATGAGAGAAACGCATTTAAGCTTTCTTCCTCCTCTAAGCCAGTCTGAGTGCGGTCCATCTGTCCATTTCAGTGACACATTCAGGTTTTGAGGAGTGGGTAAGATCTCCTGAGACACAGAGGCAGCGAAGCTCTGAATGAGCCGTGTTCTTCAAGGTCAATGTGATGCTGGAATGCAAAGCTAAAAATAGCCTCCGCTCATTGACGTGGAAGCATGTGAGAGGCCTAAAAATAACCTCCTCAGGTAAAGTCAATTCCCAATCAAACTGGCACAGAATTGAAACACACCATATATGGTGATTTCATTAATCAATGGTGCTGCCTCTGATGTGCCGTCTGTTTGATAATGATCCACTGCTAATGTATTCATCTACAGTGAGTTATTAGGTTAATGTGAAGAAGTGGAACAACACTGCAAATCAATGGCCATATTTTTTTCTATATTTAGGAGATCAGGAAACGCATTACATAAATGAATAACAATGAAACGATAAAGGAAGCAACATTATTTATAGCCTGTTTTCAGTTCAAGATGTAATACTGCCATTTATGCTGCTCAAGTTCAGTCATGTTATCCAGTGCATCACATATTCAGCTTTTAAATGTGCTTTTAATTTTTTATTTTGAAATAGGTATTATGTATTATGCTTTATTTATCTTTTTATCTGCACGATCATCATATTTTTGAGCATATTAAATATTATTATATAATAAATACTATATGTTTCCTATTTATTAGTGTCTATGAAAGTATAATATGAAATAAAATTACAATAAATATATACATTTGCCAAACCTCCCCCCACAAATATATATAGTACTTGTTATTTCAATAATTTTAACAATAGAAAATATATTTAGTAGAATTATAATAATATAATATATATTAATTAATTAGTATATATTAATAATAAAAATAAATTAGTATTAGTAATAGTATTTAAAAAAGAAATATATATATATATATATATATTTACTATTATCGTTATTGTTTACTATTACTATTATTGTTGTTATTGCTGTTATTGTTTATTTAAATCTAATGAATTAAAATTATAATAAATGTACAAATTATATATATATTTTTTTTTTAAATATATATAATTTAAATTATTTTAATAATTTGTTTCCAATAAAAATAATGATCATTTTAAAATGTAATAATAATATGAATTATTAATAACATTGATTGTCTATTTTACCCCCGAACTACAACACATGCAAGGCACCCCGCAAAATAAATGCAAGTTTTTTAAGGGTACAGTTAAAAGAAGTACTTCATCTTCATTTCTATTGCATGTCCTCATTCACATCTCTCGTAGATGTTGCATTAGGACAAGACGGATGTCTCTAACACTGCCTTACATAATCAACCCAGTGCACCGTATTCATGTGACTGCTTACAGGAGCGAGAGACATAGACACACAGAGAGAGAGAGAGAGAGAGAGAGAGAGCAACATTCTTCTGAATGGACGAAAACACACATACACAACAGCGTTATAAGTCCCACAACTGTACGTTCTGGCGTGAGGGGACACCGTATCCATCTCTAAAAATACCTGTGCTTGGGGCAGAGGCTGTCGCTTCCACTTGGTTTCTGCTTCCGTCCCTCATCTTTAATGCTGTCTCTCCTGTCTTATGGGTCCCTGTGCACTCTCAGAGCGAGGTGCTTCTGCAGAGCTGCTGCTATAAATAGCCTGTCTCTGTGCGAGGAATCCGAGCAGAAGCGCTATATTTAGAGCTGCAGGTAGCCTCGGATTCTTCCCCCCATTCATGAATATTAATGGAGATTTCTGCTGCGCTATTTTTAGCCCACGCATCTATCCACCCACACATTTCCATGTTGCTATTTTAAGACACATCCTCCGTCAAAAGGGAATGTGGGAATTTCATCACTTTGTGAAGCTGTGTTTTTGATGCTGTTTTTGTACTGCATGTGGAAACTACGTCACTGCGTATAGGAACATCAGCCAATTTATTTAGAAGTAGATTTCTCCCAAATTCAACCGTTTGAATTCTCGCACTATTTTTATTATTGAATAAATATTGCACAAATGCACTGAACATTACTTAAATGATGCATTGGAAATTTAAATGATAAATCTGTATCACTCTAACAGGTGAGAACGGGAAAAAGAAATACTGATAATCTTTTTAGTCATTTATATTTAGAGACATAAAATATGGTTAGCACCACAGTTTCTTTGTGGAGAACAGTCATGTTTACTTGACCTCTGTGTTGTTTCAAGTTCTGTTGGCTTCAACATGATGTGAAAAAGACATACTACTCTGCACTATAATATCTTATAACAACTTATTACACAAACATGAAAGTATAGGGTTACATTCTATTTTTAAACCATTCCCCTGACAGTCTTTACCCTGTCTGCATCACTGAATAGCGGTCAGATCCACCAATCAGATGAACCGGTCGATGTAAGCAGTATTTGTGCTTGTAGAGCTGTGGAGAAAAATGGACTGATTTTCAGGGGACAGGATGCCTCCTGTGGCTCATGATAGAAAAAGCATGTGTGAAGCCAGACTTTTTCAGTCAAAGCATGATGGTTGCACAAAGTATATGTTGTAAATCAATAAAATAAAATAAATAATAATATGGTGACTATAGCCAACCTGACTTGACAAAGATAAAATAAATAAATTACATAGAGATTATTGTTTATTTTGATGATGGTACAAAAAAATAAATCAATAAATGGTGACTAAACCAAATCAACCTGATGATAATAAAATAAATAAACAAATAGATAACAACTAAACCAATTCAACTTGATGATGATAAAATAAATAAATGAATAAATAACACAACTAAACCCACTCAACTTGATGATGATAAAACAGTCAAGCCAATATAGTGACTATTGCCAGCTCAACTTGAAGAAAATTATGAAAAATAATAGTAATAAAATTCAACAAATAAACAAACAAATTAGTAAATAAAAAAGTATAACTAACACCAGAGTCAGTTATTGGTACACTGTATAGAGTTGCACTCTGTTCTTTTGGAATGGAATGAAAATAACAAAAACAATAATTATTAATATTATTGAGTTGGCAATAGACAAAAAGACCTCCATCAAACAATAATGTAAAAAGACAAAAATACAATAGAAGTGAACAGTCAGTAAACAACAGTACTGAAGTGTCAAACAACTATAAAATGCATTGCTGCTGAATGTAAAATGCAAGACATCCTGTAGATTTCTTTTCTTGCTTCTTGGATGAGTTTTATATAAACAATCTGGATTTGCACAGTTTGTGCATTAACTGTACTATAATCATTTACCCAAGCCACGAAAAACATTTTTCTAGCAACTTTTAAAGAAACGTAATTAATGGGAACTTTCCGTTTTTCCCCACTCAAATGTCATTTGACTTCAACACAGCCTATTA
Source organism: Enteromius treurensis (assembly GCA_032275025.1). Lineage (NCBI taxonomy): Eukaryota > Metazoa > Chordata > Actinopteri > Cypriniformes > Cyprinidae > Enteromius > Enteromius treurensis. The sequence goes on along the minus strand of JAUCMU010000042.1, from coordinate 8,730,811 downwards.
CTGTCTTCAAGAACAGGTTAAAATTGACTCTAAGGGGAGACCAACTCGCTACAAATGCTTTAAGCAGAAACCTTCAGACATCTCCAGCGTGAGGAGCAAAAGAGCTGATACTAAATCCCCTGCAGCCTGTCGACTGTCAGTATCTAAACACCTGACACCCAGCATGCGTCAGGAGACACTGGTGCTACGTCAATCCTAACCCGGGCACATTACAGGCCTTGCACCAGCCCGGCCCGTCCCAGCCGCGTCAACACTATAGCCTAACCTACACCTTAAAACTTCTTAATAAAAGAAAGAGCGCCGGTTTCACATGCAGTCGTGTTTGTTTATGCAGCATCTCATGTAAAGAAAAGAAGAATAGAGGCGGAGCCACAAGTTCATACGAGTCTCACATAGTCTAGCAGTTGAATAACCAGTCCACTGGGACGCAGCCAGAAGGCTGTTCATCCTGTTCCTCTCTCCATTGTTTCTAATCAAAACCAAAAAATGACATTTAAGAGAGACACAACGTCACATGATGTCAATGAACACCCAGAGGCCCGGACATACATGAACTTACTGTACCACAGGAGATTTGGAAGACAGCTGTTGTCTTACAAATGCTTATTGTGTTGCACGGCGGCCGAAGAGACATCAAAAGCACAGTTCACCACAAGTGAATATGCTTTTGAGTTTTAAAAAGACCCTTCTTGGTGCTTGACGTTGAGATTGGAGTCTCACAAGAGCACAACGGGAGATGTTACCGATTTGATGAGCCGACTAATTACAGGGTCATCCAGCAGGTCACATACTCGTGCGTAGACACTGCGGGCGGAGGATGTGTCCTCGATTGTTTAATCACCGTTTCTGCGCATTGCTGCCTTTTCCTAATTGTGCACATAAAATGTGAAGCACATCCATACCGGTAAGAGATTGTATAAAGATTTCTGAGGCACAATAGGGTGCACAGAGAAAGAGAAAGAAAGAGAGGGAAGGAAAGGAAGAGGGGGGCAATGCTGCTGTGATCTCAGCTTTCCACTGAACATTTATGGTCAAGATTAAAAATAAGCTTGGTTTGTCTCTGATTTAGACTGACATTTTAAAGCATGAGCAGGGGTTAGCCAGAATTAAGTCATGGACGTTTGAAGGCGTATTACACTGATATTTCCACATACATTTTCTTGCTGAACAGCAACCTGGCGGTGACTTTAATGTACGTTAATATTACAGAGAAGAGCGCTTCTCTTCAATTCATGTGCAATTGCATTTACAGGAATGGATGGCCATTTAAATTTGAACTTTGACACACATTTGTACTTTTGAAAGCTATAGTGAATATAAACAAACTTTATGTGGGCACATTCAGCCCGGTTCATTGCTTGTTACTGCCATAAATTAGCTGTGTGTTAATTTAAAACCTCAATTTACCCTTTAATATGTATTCTAATTCATATATTGTATTCAGTGTACAATATTAATACACCAACATTCAAAAGTGAATTTTTTTTTTTACTTCTATACTCACCAAGGCTGCATTCATTGGCTCTAAAATACAGTGAAATCTGTATTATTTTTGAAGTGAAATTATTACAAATGAAAATGAATTCCACGTTTTCCCACATCTAGCAGTTTTGTGTGCACCACTTTGCATTAAAAAACTACATCTGTAAGCCAAAGAAAACGTGCATATAACTGACCGAAATGTGGCTTAATTGGTTAAATTAGCATTTATTCAAACGAAAAATACAATTTCTTTTCTTTATTTCTTTTCTTTTACCTCAAGCAATAAAATATTTGTACAAAATGTATATAAAAAACAGAATATTTATATGAGATCTCACAAGGTTATATGAGATCTTAAAATATCCATAAAATAAAAAACACAGAGGAAAAATATACATGTCGTCTCGTGCATGGTGCCAGACCATCACTACAAACAGAGTTAACGAAGTGCATCAGATTTTCCATGCAGGGTCTGTAACTGAGCACTTCTGTGAACACAGCAGAGGGTCTCTCAGAGGGCACGGACAGAGCTCAGGCTGTTATCCTACCATCATTTGTGATCATAAGTAAACAACAGATATGCATTATGAGTAATCCAAAGTGATGATTGAGAGATATCCGCACGTATTACTGTGAACCGCACACACACAAATACTAAGAGCCTTTGCATTTTAGACAACACTAGCATCATTTTAGAATAGCTCAACTTCAACAGAAAATAGCTGTAGCTCTTGGGGGTAAAATTAATCCCATGTGACACATTTCACTTAAAAAAAAACAAGAAGAATGGGCTGCAGATGTTCAGACGATTGCAATCTAACACCACCGACCCATCGGCCAAGAGAGAGGCAAATGGATATTCTCAAGGAATTTTTTAGAGCAAACCTCTCTAATGAAGATCAGGAAAACACCAACACCATTCAACATATTCATTACAGGACAATATACTGTCAGGTCACACAAAGTCAAGCCTTAAGGTGCTCCACACAGACAGTTTTTTTTTTTTGTGTGTGTAGTACTGTTGCGTTAACCTCACCGCTAACATTTAACAGCAGAAGACGTGGCACTCCCAGTCTCTAGTGACTATAATCCACTAAGTCCCATAAATCATTTTTCTGGACATGGAGCTCTAGAAAATATGTGAACAGCTGACAAATGGTTTACAAATCCTGACATCTATAAAATAAAAAAAAAGGAATTACAAGAAGAGACAGATGTCTTTACGCTCCCATGTTTCAGTTGGACATTGATCTATTAATGATTCTAATAATCAGTTTTACAAACATTTAATGAAAAGACAAAAGTGATGTCCAATGCTGTGCTTCATAAGGCTTAAAATGTTTAGTCCTGTGTTCATTCAAAAGTAAGTTGTGAGATAGTTTGAAACAATAAAGTATCATTTGTGAGGTATAAAGCTGCAATTCTGAGAAACAGTCATGTTGTGATATACACAGTCATAATGTGGGTTATAAATTATAATAGATATGTATAAAAGAATGTCAATTGTAGTCCCAATTATAATTAAATCACATTAAATTATAATCAGTATAAAAGTTGCAGTTACGAGACATTAAGTTGAACTTGTTAGAAAGAGTCACACTAATGAAAACCTTTTTGTTTCTTAGTTGTGAAACCTTGTGAGATATAAAGCATAATAGAAAATGAGAGATTTAAAGACTCGGTGCATTACAAAGTCACATAAAGCCAAAGTATTTTGTAATTTAATAGCTGCAGACCGACCAAAGTTGTGCTCTTAAGTGTACCTAAATCAATATGTCAACGCATTCTACAATATCCAGCACCTCAGTAATATTCTCCCTTAAGTTTTCATTAAAATATTCAGTTGTAATAAAAGTTGTATTTTTCTTCCAGGTCTCTAATTCCCAAATGTCCTGTACTTTATCTGATAAAGCAAGATACGGACTAAGAAAATAAATGGTGGAAAGAAATGGAAACACATGTTTTTTTATCAGTAATCCCACTGTCAACACTGACATTGACTATTCGAGTGGGAAGCATATGTGTGTGTGTGTGTGTGTGTGTGTGTCCAAAAGGAGTGTGCTGTCTCTGGCTTGGTCTACGCAGCCTTGCTGATATTGTGGGAGGACAGAGGCTTCATGGTTCTCTTTAAATCAAAAACCCCTCTGACTAAAGCAGATTTCCCCCGTATTTCACAAATCCCATATTTCCCTATTAAATTACTACTCTAAGACACAGCACATTGAGTTTCATAAGAAAATGAAATGAAAGATTTTTCTATAGATGGCCATGAAAAAAAAAATGCTCCTTACAGACATTCACAGCAACCTTTATTTCTTCACTTTTGCCTCTATGTGAAAATATGTTTTACGTGAATAACAGTAACTGGTGATTGTGTGACTGAGCAAACGTGCACGCAGCCACTCGTTGTCATGGATTTAAATGTCATTTGCCATTTTTTGATGCTAAAATCTTTTTCCAGGGACAGTATGAAAAAGCTATCATAAAGTAAGCCGTTTCCATGAAAAGTGTCAACACTCTGCAACCAAAACATAGCTGTGTTTGTTTGGGCATCTCTTCGCAGCGACACTAGCTCACACAATGGTGTGAGTTCAGGGATTTATATTTATTTTTTCCTCTGAGCAGCAGCAAACAGGGCAGCGTTCAGGAAACCTGTGTGAAAACAGTCATTATGTATCTGAATGATAGTGCTAATGATGCAGGAAATATGCTTTACCTTCAATTTCTGTAACAACATAAATGTACAGTCCTGGTACTAACGCACAAAAATATATTTCTCAGCTTATTAACAAGAGGGGCGACTATTTTTTATGTTGCATATTTATTTTTGTATTTCATAATGCTATTGGTTAATAAAAGATATGTTATAAAAAGTTTTTAATGTAAATGAGACGTGTTGAATGTTGGATGTTTTCAGTGAAACAGTAAGCGGGGCTGCTTGGCATTTGGTGGAACGGTTACAGATGAACTGATTTCCAGACTATGATACAATAAAAGCAAAAGCAGAACATCATGATCACAGATTGCGCACCCAGAGTAACGCAAAACCCTGGCGGAATAACTGCTCATTTATCATAGTGCTTTACTGCCACCAGACAGCGGAGAGCTACTAGATCTTGTCAGACAGAGGCCGTCTGAAAGAGTTTCCATGGGTCAGAGCATATCAACAGGTTATTCCATGGACAAGATTTACAGCCAAACCACATAATAATCTGTCTCTGTCTGTACACCAGGTGTAAAGACGAAAAACCTCCAGTTATCAATACAGCAGCATTAGATTAACTTTTTTTAAAAATATATAGTAAGATTAAGCATCTGGGATTTATTACTAATTTACTAATTCATTTTGTCTAATCAATTTAAAAAACACAAGCATATATATTTTAAATATTATAGGTGTAAAATAAGACTTTTAAAATAAGATTTATTTTTAGAACAGATCAAGATGCTCTTCATATCTATGAAAATCCTGATCATCACTGACACAAACTTCTGGAGTTCACGCCGCTCGGCTACAGTCTTTAAGTCAAATTGTTACGTCTAATATTGTCTTGTTTGCAGAAAAAGAGGTCCAAGAAGGTGAAGTTACTTTTTGCTTAGAACATCCAAAACAATCTGCCAATGGAGTAAGCAAATTAATCTTATTTCACACAGAAAACAAGATTATTTTGCTTTTCCCATTGGCAGATTATTTTACTTGTTTCAAGTAAAACTCCACTTAATTTTGACATGTTTTTTTCTGAAAACAAGACAACAACAAAAAGTGAAGAAATAACTTGAAAAAGGAAACTAGTTACATTTATATGAGCATTTTCACAAACTGTCTCATAATTTTGGACAGAGCTATATTTGTGCTGCCGCGGCAGAATAAATCATCAAAGCTTATTACCGCCTGCGTTTCTGCACAATGTCGATGGGTCTGTTGACGGCACATGGAGATCCATACAAATTCCAGTTCCGTGGCTTCAGAGCCCGATCAGCTGAGAAAGAGTATCCACAGTTTGCCGGCACACTCATTTTGCCGGCACAATCATCTGCTGATGTCTCTCATGTAATTCCTTCACACAAATCACGCAAACAGACCTCTTGTCACTCTTTTTAGGTAAACATTGTTCGTGGATCGAAACGACTCCTCATTGCCCCGGGTTAATTACAACATGAAGGAAAAGGAGAAAAAGCAAAGCATGACTACCCACTGTTCTCTTCTAACAGTCCATCACCTCACTTCTTCTGAACAGAGATGTGAGCTTGAGTGACGGGCCTCGTCCGAACCCATGCTTCACTTTGTCAGCGTGTGTGCTACTTCAAGAGATGCTCCAGAAACATTCACACATGGATCTTCTGCTCGGTCAGCCCCGGGCGAACTTCTCATCTAAGATGTTCCTGTGAGTGAAGGTACCACAGTTTTCTGTGTTCCTGTGCTTCTGTGTGGTAGCTGGACTCATGTGGGAGAGTCTGTGCCACATATTTAGCTAGACTCTTTGGCCCATTGCTGCCAGACGGCTGGAGCTCGCCTTACTGTGAGATCACGCTCAAGAAAGAGGGTGGGACCAAAGAAAGCACAGTTCCTGCCTCCTTGAGACGTTAACCCTTTCCTGCTCGGTCTGCAGCAGCTGTTTAAAGCAAAGCGTTGAGTAAAATAAAAAGGTAACACTTTAGTATAGCGACCGACTCCCACCGAGTGGCATTATTAACAACCTGGCTGTTTATAAGCACGCATGTTCTGCATGGCCATAATCTATATCCCTAAAACACATGTGCAATACCTAAACTTAACAACTACCTTACAAACTTTTAAAAAGCAGCAAATTAGGAGTTTATTGATGTGAAAGTCATATTTAATAGTCTGTTCATACAGAGAATTGGACCTTAAAAGGAAGTGTGACCGGAAAAAAATATAATAAACAATAAAAATAACGACAAATAGAAATTGTAATTCAATTTTAAAAGATTACACACAATTGTATTACTGTATGATGGCCACTGACTCCTGATGGTTTCATCCAGTCAGAGAATATCTAATATATTTGATATTCTGAGCCAAAAACACACGTTGTTTTTATTTGTCACACATCTCTGAGTTCGTTGAGATCAGAACAATAAGTCTGGCAGTGAGTGATCTTCAGTCTTTAAATCTAAAGAACTATTTGCACTATAAAGAACCTTCTGTGGAAAGTAAAGGTTGTATGGATGTTGAAGGTTCCCTTTTGGAAAAATTAAGCGTATCTGCTCAGCACTAAGATAACAAAGACACAACAGTATCATCACAAAACTGTTCATCTGATTATGAGATTTTTATAAACTCTCTTATGTCCAGACACAAACGTGAACCAAAGTCTTCGAGACAAGGAAAAAACCCTTCCCCTCAAAAGAGGATCTACAGTAAACCCGAGATAACAATATAAAACCTGCTGCTGCTGCTGCCAAGAATTGAAAGAGACACGCATATAACTTCCTGAACTGGTTTTTAAGTCCTTTATCTTCGTATTCACTCTTGATGAATTACAAGTTTAGTTTGAGACCTCAAGGAGCTTTAAAAGGGAATCAACTTCCTTGAGACCAGAATTCGAGTACTGAATTGTTGCTACGATTGCTACCTCCAATTAAGTGGTTTAACTGGTTTTTCTGATGTAAAACTTTCACCTGCAGTGAACACGGCAGCACAGAAATCACATTCATGGTCACGCACAGCCATGTTCCCAGAAACGCTAATAGTCTCAGAATTGAAAAAAGGTATTTATTTAGGCAATATTTTGCATTAGAAAATGTATTTCTTATTAAATGTATTAATGATAATAGAGATCAATCAGAGTCAAAAGGTGGTTCTTTCGCTCTGGAATTATCTAAATATAATTTGTGAACAAATTGTATTGTCAGATAAAACAAATAATCCCTCTTAATCTCTTGCTTCAGCTAAAATTGCCAGTTTCTGTTTTATAGGCTTGGACAGCAGGAGGGCTGATAAAGATCTTTGGCTAAAGCAAACAACCTTGTTTGGACTGTCTACATGTTTCAGTCATAACAGTTTGTTAGGATGTCATAATCATGATCCAAAAAAATAATGATTCTTGGAAAGATTGTAATATTCATGCAAATTGGAGCATGCGTGTTTCAGCACTGAAATGTTGAAAATAACACAAGGTCATAGATCATCCACAGAATTGGTAATCTGGGTAATTTTGTTAGAAAGTGCAGCCAGTGGCCAGGTTTAAGATAAAGTTTAAGCAAAGATGTTTTTCAAGAGGTTTTTGACTGTTTAAATCTGCTTTTAATTTTCTTAAGAGCTCAAAACTATCCAGTTTAATAAACCTGCCAAAGAGATGCATGACATCAATCCTTTAAATTCAAAGTCAAAAATTCAAACAAAACTAAACGATCCGGTGCTGTGTGTTGATAATATCAGTATGACAACCTATGCAGTTATGATTTTCCGGGAATGAATAAAACATTTTTCCACAGCGCAATGAATAACCAATTACTGTGACAGATCGAAACCCAGCGTAAAAACGAAAATTTCTTAACAGATTACTAAGAGAGGAACGAGCGTCCTGAGGTCAAGATGATGTCTGTTATTATTCTTGGCTCTGCAGCCTAGAGAAGAATTCTCTGTTGCTCACCTCAGTGTTCATTTTTTATTATTATTCAGTGTTCTGGAAATCTATCAGCTCCAGATAGCAAACAGACTTCAGTGTTTATACCTGGCAAATGTCTCTGTGCATACTGGTACAGCCTCTCAGCCTTTTTCTAGTCTTTGCGCCTCATACTGCACGCATAGGGGAAAAAAGTGTATTATTCTTTTAAAGAAATTAATTTATTCAGCAAAGACACAATAAACAATAATTAAAAACTGTTCTTTTGAACTTTTTTTTTCAAATAAGGCTTTAATTTCATCAATTTCACCAATAATGAGAAGAAATGTAAGCAAGGATTCTTGTCATAAAATATCCATGAAAGAATCCAAAAAAAGATGAATCACGGTTATGCAAGATATTTCAATGTTAAGCAGGAATGTAAATGATAAGAAATATTTCTTGATTTCTGAAGGATCACGTGACACTGAAGTCTGGAGTAATGATGCTGAAAATTCAAGTCACATTAATTCATTCTTTTTTATTATATAAACATTTATATTAATATAAACAATAACTTAAAATGTAATAATGTTTTGCAGTACTGCTGTTGTCTGCACACCTGAAATGACTGAATAACTGAGCTCATCTGCCAGCTCTATTTGTGGGCTTTTGCCAGTACTGAGACTCAGAGGATGCATGAATCTCCAGCCAGACGTCACAGCATGCATAAAGCATCACTGTGCTGACGTCACAGGCTTGTCACACTGTGATGCTTGGCTGGCTAGCCAGCAGCTGATACCAGCTTCCTATGATAGATTTTGCTAGGAATCAGGGAAAGCACTGGATTAAAGAGAATAAACCACAAAATAAAAAATCTTCATTCTCAGATGAAGATGCCTTTTGCAACAAAGAAGGACACATTTACCTGGTCTTGTGCTAAGTAATTAATAAACTGCAGTGTATATTTGCTATAAGCATGCAACTATAAGTTTTTTAATCATTTTATTATCAATAAATGTAAATGAACTGACCTTCATTCATTTCTAATGTGATATATCAACATTAGACCATTGCATCCCCTGCTGGTGAAACATGTACTGCAAGTAAACCAAACCAAACCCAGACTAACCAATCATGAGCTCAGCCCACCTTGCCCTTCTACTAAAGGGGTTGCAGAATACTGCCATGTGGTGGACTGATTGTGCCAAATGGCAAAACCATTTTTTTTTTTTTTAGATTTTCAAAGATGGCTTTCATCCCTGCTCAAGCTTCTGCTGATTTTAGAGCAGCTTTGGACATTTTTCGGACCAGCCAATCAGCTAAGAAGAGTTTACTATGTGATGAATCACATTTGAAGCTAGTTTAAACGGCACTGCTGTTAATTCTATGCCCGCAAGCAAATTATTACTTAAAGTAACCTGATATATAATTTTTGTAGATACATATTTTCACCAGTAGATGTCAGCAGCCTGTAATCTAAGAGCACAGCAACAGATTTCCTAAAAAAAATAAAAAACCCTGCTCTTGACAGCTTCTATTAGATAGCTGTTTTCTAATGGGGAAAGGGCAGATGGGTTGGCAGGGCTCCCGTCATCAGTGAGAGAGGATCAATGAGCGGTGGGAGTCATTGGGGAAAGCAGCCATGCTTAAAATATGGAGCAGAACAGTGACGCACAGTGACTCCAGTCACAGCATCAGTGCCTATCGACTATTCTGAGCTCTGAGGTTTTATTTTTGGGTCCGCTGGATAGTGACACTGTTGTCCTGTGATTGGTTCACCTCACTTGACTTTCACTTTCAACGTCAGTTTTGAACGACTCAATAAGGTGCTACTCTAGTATGTGATGTCAGTTATTTGCTGAGCCAGTTCAGTGAAGAAGCTGCAACCGCAAAAGCTTTACCAGACCCAGTATTACGTCATTATGAGTTTCTTCTCAGTCTTAACCTTCTCTCAGACAGTGGTCATTCACATTTTCATTCCATGCAGATTTTCTAATGCGTTTCCTGTATAAAAGTATTCTAAAAACCAGAAGATGAACAAGACGCAATAACTCAAGTTATTAACGTGGTAGCTTGTAAGAAGTAACAGATTTGAGAGAGAGCTTTTCTCTAAACCAATCAAAGCCATGCTTGCTGATATTATAAGGTCTATAACTCCTCCCCAAACGTCCCACAACTCTGTCCCTTGCAGTGTTGACTCTGCCTTGAGGGCCTCTAGTACAAACTAAAAACCTTTTACGCGATTTTTGGCGACTAAAACCCCAAACTTTTGAAGAACAATAGCTTTATTGTCTCCATGTTTACCTCAAAAACCCTTGTCCTGTGCATGGTTAATGTTCATCTACAAGCGAATACCGGAACAATTTAATTCAAAGTTGTTCGTTTGCTCTGCCCATTTTACCACAGACAGTTTTTCTAACCTGGGACAATAGTCAAGTCAAGTCAGTTTTATTTATATAACGCTTTTAACAATACAGATTGTAGCAAAGCACTGAACATTATCAAGTAGAAGAACAGAGTGATGGTAATGTATAATG
>JAUCMU010000042.1:8707383-8718306 GCA_032275025.1 Enteromius treurensis | reverse complement strand
TAATAAAGCAAACAAAGCATATTTTATATTTAGATTTTTATATTAAATAAATAAATAATATAAATCTTATTGACCCCAAACTTTTGAAAGTTAGTTCATCTTCTTATTTAGAGAGTTTTTAATTGCGTAGAGTGACACCTGCTGTCCATGTATGTTTGAATTTGACCATTTTTCACAGCACTCTACATAATGTAAAGATACAAGAGCGTAACTCACTCATAATTCACATTAGGTAATTCCAGGCATGCTGGATAGTACAGAAGTTACTGTGTGCGTAAGGTCACAGCGTGTCTCCACCATTACAGCTACAAGCCAACATCAACAGACACTGGCTGAACCATCGATTCTCCACCTCTACTGGCCTCAGGCTGTCCAGGCCACAGATACAGCAGCTACACAACACATCACATAACAGCCATACTGCTTGCAGGGGAAGAGGGAGGTCTAAACAACTCTCGAGCAGCTCTCTCCACTAGAAGGTGCACTCATCATTTCAGAGCTTATGTTAGTGATGTCAGACATCCAGTCAACTGGTTTGCTTCAACACTTTCTTACACAAGAAAAACCTGCCAGGACTGAGCACTTGATCCACGCAGAGTGTAAATCTCATTCTCTAGTTGTTTCCAATTGTCCAAGTGCTCATCAACACAGCAATATTACATTTAAAACATGGGATAATGAAATGCTGTAACACAGACACTGTTTTTCGCTCTGAAAACCTGGAAAAAGGTCATTATATAATCTGTTAAAAAAAAAAAATAAAAAAACCTTTAAAACAAATTTTAGCATATGACTGATTCAATTTAAGGTGAACACTCCTTAAATGTTGCTTATACATACCCAATGCACGAGTGTCGCCGTGTTGAATAGTTCACCTGCATTGTCTTCCTGGGGAAACGAAGGTCTTTACTCATTGTGGCAGAGGATTGAGTTAATTTTTGAACACTATAGTTAAAATTCGGAAAGTGTGTCCGATTTTGGACGGCAAGGATGTGACAGAACTAAAAGCAACAGCTCAGAAGATTTCTTGTCTTGATCTCAAGTCCATTATGCGCCCAGTGTCTCCATCCACTGAATAACATAATGCTGAGACAATCTTAATTTAAAAATTAGACAAAGCAAAAATAATAGTAACAAGGATGTCAGTTCATTAAACTTGATATCAACTTAAAAAACAATCCACTTTATCATCAGCATAAAGGCCTCTAGAGTGCAGGGAGTCCTGGATGAAAGGCGCAGCACTCTTAAGTTAGCCTTGACGAATCCCACAAAGTCCTTAAAGGAAGAGCATAACGGGGAAAAGTGAGCTTAACGAAAGAAGTATGCTCCTAAACATCAAAAGTATCTGCTGATATTTTATCAGTTGCATAACAGTCTGAAAATCTTCGGGGAAAAGCTCCAAAAAGGAGTTGAGAGGCTCATAATCCCATCAGATGCTCCACAGAGTGTGCCGTCCCATCCAGCCTCCCGGTGCCATTCTCTGAATCCAAAGCCCTGAAACTAAACTCTGGCCTGAAACAACCAGCCTTTGATAGAGAGAGAGAGAGAGAGAGAGAGAGAGAGGGTGGAGGGAAGGGGAGAGAGGGACACAGGGAGAGAAACTCTGCGGCACTGTTGCATGTGTATATAAGGTATTTTTCAGGGGTCGTTGTGTGTCCTGAGATGAGGATCAACATCTGTAGCTTGCTACTTTATCGTCTTCAAGTTCTCTAAAAGTAATAACCTGCACATCACTGGCCTGTTTCCAATTGCAACACTAACTGGACCCTGCCTGCAGCCAAATAACGACACTGTGTGTGGCTAAATCCAGTACATAAAGGTAGGTAGCAAGCACACACAGCAGCCTAAATACCTACACTTTTTGTACTTTAAATAAAAATCCTTTTTTTTTTTTTGCATTTTATGTGTGTGTCTGTGTTGAGAACTATGAAAGAAAAAAAATTTCCAGCATAAATTACGTTGTATGTGGTCTTCACATGAACTGAGATACCATTGCATTAACTGGGGTTTAGATTGTTTGTATTAAAAGAACAAAACAATATTAGAAAATATCATGCAAAGTCATAATGACAAAGTGACAAGAATGTCAAATGAGGGAGGGGAAAGATCAGGAAGACTCAGTTCTGCCCTCTAGTGGACACAAAATATATCTTACCACGTACAAAAGGTACAAAAGAAGCTCCTCCTACTGAGCAGTTGACTTGATATTTTACTGGCACTTTTCTTTCATTTTTTTCCTTTTATATTTTGTCCATAAACATAAATAAGCAATTTTTTAGTTCATAAGCAAATGTTTGTGCATCCTTATTATAAACTGCAAAAATATATGTTCTACTATATTATACACTTTATTTTGTCAATAAACAAAAATCAACTATTTTTTTTAGTAATTTAGACGAATGTAGAAATAGTCCTGCAGCAGAACTGTCTTTATAATGAACTGTAAATACAAATGAAAAGAAATATAAATTCTATACTATATAAATTCGAAACAAACTAGTAAAGATTCCCTGGAGAGGTCATATCAATAATAATTGACAAGTTCATATCAGTTATCAAAAACTATTATAACTTTGTCACACACAAAAAAAGTCACAGAGCTTGGCCACAAGGCAAAAAACATTCAAATGGCCATAACTACGCAATTGTTTGTCTTATCGACATGAAAATGTGCATATCTCAAAAAACATGGAGGGTGGCATAGAACATAAATCAGCCACTGAGGGGGTGATATCTAATTTTTCAAGGGTGTAAGCAATTGTATATTACATGTTTTTTTTCCCACATACACAATATATTATACGATAGACCTTTTCCAGTTAACTTTGCCTATAAAGCCACTGCTGTCAAACACATACTGATTAGCAAAATCAATTTTTTTAGTATGATATTTTAAACCTAAAAACACAAAGTTGTTATTTGTCGACTATCCAACTACAAAACACCTTACAGTCTTTATATGTTTGCAAAAATATGCGCGGATGATTTGGCAGCCAATAAGTGACAAGAGGAGGGAAGAGACAAAGTTGATCTGTTTATGGGTGAGGCGAGGACGAGGGAGGTGAGGACTGCTGCAGGCGCTTGAACTCAGGTTGTTGATATTAGCCGAACAGTCTTGAGAGGCAGATCAGCACATGACAGCACAAGCTTAAGAACGTCAAGAGCAGAGTGAGCCCTACAAACAAGTTCTGAATGCAAAACACATCTATGAAAAGCTGTTAAACCAGAGGAAGCGATTACGCCCTTTGAATTCTGGTTGTCAAAAACCTTTACTAAATAAACAAGGTGGTTGATAATCGGGGGAAGTTTCATTTCTTCTCTAAAGAAAAGCCCTAACTCACATGCTTTTAAGTGCAGTGCAGCATAGAATCGGCTTACTAAATATTGAGGGATTCACGGGTCAAAATATTTGCCACGGTGAGATGCGATTATCTTTATAGCGGACTTCTTGAATTAAGAACCAGAAAAGCTTCTGAAGGCACATTATTACCACTCTGTGGAAGGCCTTCTTGGAGCAAACAGATCTCCTGTTATTGTAACCCTGTAACATTCTGTTAAAAACACTTTAAAGTTCCTGACACTAATGTTAAATAGAGTCGATTTGCTTCATCTCTTGCGGACAGTTTTCTGACAGAGATATGGCTTGTTTAATCGTTCCTGTTCCTTCACCATCCTGCCATAATTCTCTAACAGCCCGTTTCTTTCTTTCTCCCAAAACCTTAACATACACAAGAAAGATCTTTTCAGTTTTAAAAGTCACATTTGACCTGTGTGGACTTCCACTGTTCACTGAGCCAAGAGCGTCCGTAAGACTTATATCACACAAACCAGCTGACGTGAACACGGTGACCTGTGCTCAAAGATTTCAGCCGAAACGGTTCTCTTGCAGATTTATTCTCTGATAAACAACTTCTGAGTTCACTGGTCACCTCTTGGCAAAACACTTGATAACTGTAACCAGTTAATAAATATTTGAAGTAATGTCTATTTCACAGTTTTCAAGTATTACACCTCCACTGAGCTCTGCTAATGATTTCTCAACATTTACTGTGTGTGCGTGCGTATGGCTGGGGATGTTTACAGTGTTGTCAGGCTCGGACTTCCTCAAATTTTGGAAGTTTAACAGACACAGAAACAGCTCAAAACAGAGGCTGTAACATGTCAAAAGCACAGGCGTTAGAGATGGGTTTTGGCACTGGTTTCCAAAAAGGTTTTTAACTGGTTTGTTTATGTTAATCTTCAAAACGCAGCAAATTATATAATATTCACATTGGTCCGAGTTGTGTGATATTTTGAATAATCAAGAATATTTTGAAGGTTAAAAAAATAAATAAATTACAGAAATAAAGAAAGAAGATTGTTTTTGATGACTTAACTATTGTGTAGCATTAGAGGTAACATGCATTACCATTTAAAGGCTTCTTGAGCAGCAAATTAAAACTCAGCTTTGCATTACAGGAATAAATTAAATCTTTAATATATTAAAATAGAAAGCAGTTGTTTTAAGTAGTAATAATACAAAATAATGCATAAATTGTATTTTTAAACCAAATAAACGTGAATAAAATCTTTGATTAGCATATGAAACGTCTTTAAAAATATATTTTAAATCTTACTGACCATAAACATTTGAATGAGTAAAAAAAAAAAAAAAAAAAAAAAAAAGAGAAAAAAGAAACTGTCAGACCTGACGCAAACCACACTGACAACCTATAACAAGTGTTACTTGAAATGCTGACTTAGGTCTATTAACGACCGAAAATGACACTTTAAAACATTCAACAAAATAACATGATTTTACTATAAAATAGTGCTATTTTTGCCTCCAGCAGTGTGAATGCATGCATGCACTTATATCAAAACACACATTTAAAAAAAACATATATAATGCGGTAGAAAGCCTGTTCTCTTAACTACCAGGTTGGACTTTACCGGGCTCATCAGAACCAGCATAACTACATGCAAAAAGGCAGCTCACTTGATCAGTGTTGACAATAACTACCTCAGGTCAAGACATCCTCCCAAACAAAGACATCTTTTATGCTTCCACACAGCAGACAAACCACCTCCTTGATTATACTGATGATTATTATTGTAGCTAGAAGTGTTAGCATCAATACAAACTCTGGACGAGGGGGGCGAATGTCTCAAGCAGCCACAAAATTCGCCTTGTGATGTGTTGTTACGTAGATGCCTGTGCCACAAGGCTCCTGTGCGTGTTTTTGAAGCCAAGCCTCCCGGTAAGAAGCTAAATGAGCGATTCAGAGCGATTGGGATCCTACCTGGGAGTGTGAGCCAAAGTGAAGCGTCTCTGCAAGGCAATGCTGCGGTTCATCATCAGCCTGCGAAAGAGCAGAGGCGAGTTGCGGGGTGAACTTCGAGGAGAGTCCCGCGGAGACATTTTGGGGGAGCTGGTGGGAGAGTTCAGCTTGAGATGCGAGGGCCTCTGAGGTCTCTCCTCTTCTGAGCTCTCTGACAGCACGTCGCTCATGACAGCACAGTTCCTGTGTCTTCACAACTGGCAAAACAAGTGTCTAGTCTCTCGCACACACTGCTTTCTCAACACAAAAACCACAGTCTACATCTCTCACCCTTCACTAGAGCCGAGAAATCCAGCCTTGCTTCAGAGATCACAGGCGCATTACTGGAGCCAGCCATCATAGCGATGGAATATCTCCTCTGGTGAACTGGCTTTGTTTACTTAACTTGGAAGACTTCCCTCCAACAGACTAAATATGGCAGTGTGATTTACAATGAGTGGACTCCATGATAGAGCTCACTAAGTGGCCCCACCTCCACATTAAGACTATTAGTGAGCGAGGTCCAGTGTTTACTGGTTTGTAATGACTTCCTGTTCCAGTCCCCTGGCGCGCAGAGCCGATCGCAGCGTTCAGACTTCCTCGATGAGAAACGCGTATGCCTTTCACATGCTCTAGGTTTACCAGGAGAAGTCACATGAAAGCTCTGACTATAAAAAGCAAAGTCAGATAAAGTCAGACAGAGAGCACGGCTCATGTCACGATGGCCCTCTATCACGGGCCCCATGGGCTTTGATTATCAGAGGGGAAAAGGTTCCCTGTGATCCTTTGACTGCCAGATGAGTTGTGTAAGCAAAAACAATACGCATACAGTGGCCCCAAAAAAGGTTTCAAATACTTTTTAGACACTAACTTAATTATGTCTGTTGCATTACAAAACATTCAAACTTAACAAAAAAATAAATAAAACTCTTTATTTAAATTTTTTAGTTCAGGTTTCCATTTTTAAAACCATAACCTACACTATATTTGTGGTCAGTATTGTTTTGGGTTTTTTTTTTCTAAATAAATAAATGAATACTTCTAGTGAGACTGGGATAAATTGAGAAAGTGTCTTTAAACACATTTATAATGTTACTATTTATATATAAATTATATTCTTTTGAACATTCTATTCATCTAGGAATCCTGAAAAGATCACGAAACTAAATAAATTGCTGAATTTTCCAGGAATAAATTAGCCTACATCTATCATTATGCTTTAAATTGTAATATTTCATGACTTACTTGTTAAACTGAGTTACCTAAAAGATTAAAGTTTTGTAAATAATTAAAACAAAACGTTTGTAATGTCTACCTGTCCTGCATATTTACTGCCTCTGTTTATGACTTTCTGTCCGTTTTCGTGTCAGAGGCGTTCTCCTGGTCTTTGGGGAACAATGGCTCCCTCTTCTGTCTCAATGCGAAGCACTCTAGAAACCACATCAATTTTTGAAAAATTGAAGTATATAGGCATTTATAAACTATTATTACAGTCACGGCCGGATCAGTGCACAGGCTTTATATGGCTTCAGCCTGGGGCCCCCAATTGGTCAAAAGAAAGAAAAAACTTAATATCCATTGGATTAAAATAAACATTTAAATAAGCGGACGCTGATTGGGTGAGGCAAATCTGCCTTCAGTATATAAACGTCAGACGCACGTCACTCACGCCACAGTTGAACAAAGATATTAACCGAGACAAATGATATAGGCATATACAAAGTGTGACCGAAAATATGACAGCGGTGCTCAAAAGCGCAAGGCGCAACGCGAAAAAGCCCATCGAGACAAAGTTCTCTTGAATAACATCCCGAAATTAACAGGTTTTTTTAAACCTGCTGAAATCCCACCTGCAAATGCAGCTAACCCTGTGTTAGCAGCTGCAGACAGTACTAGCACTAGTGAGGGTGAAGGACCATCCCGGGTAGCCTATAGGGGCCCCTGGCCATGTTAATCCGGCCCTGATTATCATCATTCATTACACAGTTCTATCTCTGTCTTTGTCCTGTTTTTCTTCTTCTATTCATCTTTTTTTTCTTCCCTGGGCACCAGAGGGCTTCTGCCTTTTTGACATTATGATTGATATTTACTGATAAATCACTATCAGGTAACTGATGCAGTGGCTACACATGGTAAGATGCTCAAAACGGAGTGAATTGGGCGAGCTATAAAATAGTTGATCATTTTTGTAGGACAATCTCTCTCTCTCTCTTTTATATATATATCTATATATCTATTTAAATCCATAACATAGCTCCGACGGGAGCTCTGGATGGCGCTCTTGCAGCGTGCGGCGCTCTACACGCGGCTCCGTAAGCGGGTTTGTTGACGACATGAGAAAGACACAAAACGAAACCAAAATTACACAGAACAGAATACGTGACACCTAAACACTTAAACACTTGTGATGAACATAAAATGTTTAAATGTGTTTCAGACTAAAAGGGTTTTTAAAAATTGTACGGTTATCTTATGAAATTCGTTTAGTTGGTTAGTCATAAATACAATGTGCACTTGTTAATGAAATTACATTGTGCTTGTTAAGAAAAAGAAGGCGCAAATAACGTTTGTTCTTGTTGGACTTTTGTTCCAGTAGTATTTGTAAGATTGGTAAAGTCTTCCTGACAGAAACAGGTGGTTGAGAATTGCAGCATGTTAATGGCATGGAACTACAGTACTTATGCTAAAAATATTATATGCTGAGTTTGGTACAGTAAGCTCATACACCAGATTTTTAATTTAATTTATTTATTTTATTGTATTTTCTTTTTTTAAATTCCCGTTGAACTGTCTGAAGTCATTTGGATGGATACACCATCTTGCTTTATATTTATAAATAAATATATATTAAAATATGACATTGTCTTACAGCTGGTGGCACATAACGAGACATCGTCAGGTCGCATGAGAATTCGTAATCATGCAAACGCACAACAATTCTTTTTCAGTTTCAGTACTTTCTGCTTCTAAAACGAAAAAAAAAGTAATTTAATGTTATGTAATGTAAAAAAAAAAAAAAGTAACGTAACAATAAACAATTAGCCTACGCCTCAAATGTAGTTTAGATCCAAACACATTAAAGATAACAGTAAGCCAACTTCAAATAATAAATAACAAATAATAAAAAAGTACATACCCAATTATTGACAAGCATGCCAAGACAGGAAGAAGGGTATTAGCATATTTAAATATGGAGGAAGAAAACGTAATCACACGGTTTTTCATGATTGCTGAGTTAGGTTTGGGTCTCGAAGAGCTAAAGTCAGATAGCGAACAGTAAAAGGGTAGTGGGAGGAGTGTTGTTGAGACATATTTAAGTCGCGCTGTGGGCAGCCTTCGGGCTACACTGGAAGAGCAAGGTTGAATCGATACTGTTTTGAATATATAAAAAAAGCAATACTTTAAATATCACAGAGTTGTGCAGGTGTAGATTTGGTTTGAACTTTGGGAGGTTGATGTCTGGGTGCTTCTTAAAGTTCTTACTTAAAAGAAGCATTATATGCACAGAGGACAATTCTGTCGAATTAGCCTACTCTCAACCCAGTCAAAAACACAACAACGTTGTAAAACTGTTTTTTTTCATGGTGTGAAAAGGTTGTGGTAAGTTTTTTCCCCCACGTATTTCATACGACAAATGTCGGTTTTTTTTTAACGTTATAAATACTTTCCCCCCAAAACTTTGCAGAAACGTTTTTATAACGTTTGTGTGTCTCATTCCAACGTTTTAAAAACGTACTTACCACGTCCAGACTGGTACTTTACATACCTGCCATCAAAACGTTTTCTTTAGTGTTAAATCTCAATATTCATCTTATTACAGTGCTTTTTTAAATTTCACCTAGTTGTAGCGTAGCTGAACTCGAGTTGTTGTCCATTTTATAAGCCTACATTTATGTAGGCATAATAAAACACACAAATTTAGTCACTCTACTCATTGTATTTATTCACAAAACATAAAAGTAATATGACATGGGTAGCTCACAGAAAAAATGCTAAACAAGACTAATGCACATATATATATAATCAACAAAACAAAATGGTATCAAGTAGAATATGATAATTATGCAATGACTGGAAATTTGAATATAGGCACATGAATAAAGTCCTATATATGCATAAATCTTTTAACAGAAAAAAACGGCATTTCATTTGTAAACCGTAAAGAATTTAATTCCAACAATTTACTGATCATTTTATTGCAGATACAATAATAATCATAATGAAATCTTTTTATTTGTTTGCACTAAAAATAATGCTAATATTTTAAGGGATTACTTTTTAACACAAATTACAGGTAGAACATGTTTAAATGTTAATAATATTTTCAGAGACAACTGAGACAGCTTATGCATTCACATATTACTTTTATGCCTTTTTGATAGGCTGGCTATATTAGCCTACTGCCAGAGCCATATAAAAAGAAATTTTCCCTTCCACAAATAAATACCACGCGACTGGGCTGAATAAACACAGTATTAACAACTGCACTGAAATAAGTTCATGATGCCAAACGTGTGTTCATTACCATCACAACAGATTGTTCCACAATTATTACAGAATTACGATCGAACCAGTCAAAGTAGGACACATGCAGCCCCGCCCCAGGTTCAGTCCCACCCCAGTCTGCAGACAGATCCTTTTCAGCGAAACTTCAAAACATGTAGGCCACAATTATTTGCACCCAATTATTGCTACGTCCTTTTCCCAAAATAACAGCTCTGTGTTTACTCCTGTAATGCCTGAAGAATTTGTAGAACACCTGATAAGAGAAAAGAGACCATTCCTTCATCCAGAATCTCTCCAGATCCTTCAGAATACCAGCTCCATGGTCCTTCTCCTCTTTAGTTCTCCTCACTCAGGGTTCAGGTCAGAGCACTGGGACAGACATGGCAAAAGCTTCATTTTGTGCTCAGTGACTGATTCTTGTGTTTATTTTGATGTTTGTTTTGTATTATTGTTAAGAAAATAATCTGTTTTCCTGCACATCACAAATCAAACACATAAACGCACTGCAAATACTCACAAAGCGACCAAATACCATAACCATTTGTTTAACCACATTTATGCAAATACCATGTTTACACTATTAACCTGCAGTGCATGGAGCTTTCTAGGCCAGCGTCATGTTTTGTCTGTCAGTAATTTCCAAACAAGTTGTCGTTCTGGTTTTATTTTCACACCCAAGTGTTGGGTTGTAACAAGAAAAGGGTTGTAAAACACATACATTAAAAAACACATGACTAAAATCCAGTGTGATGGAAATATCATAAACATACAAAACATTCAGAATTAACACTCAGAATTTGTTATTTACAGCAAGACAGTCCCAGCATTACTTTACATTCTAGCGTTGCATCATGTTTATGTTTAGAATGGTACAGCTGAATGATATTATTAGTATTCTCCTAGTGTCATAAAAACATTTTACCATGGACCGTTTTACCTGCGTTTTTGCTATGTTTCTGGATCTGGATCATTTCAGTTGTGTTGCTGTCTATGGAGGGTCAGAAGGCTCTCTGATATCATTAAAAATAACTGAATTTGTGTTCTGAAGATGATCGAAGGTCTTATGGGTTTGGAACGACATGAGGGTGAGTAATTAATGACAGAATTTTCATTTTTG
>JAUCMU010000042.1:8689491-8701210 GCA_032275025.1 Enteromius treurensis | reverse complement strand
CACGCCACAGTTGAACAACGATATTAACAGAGACGAATGATATAGGCATATACAATGTGTGACCGAAAATATGACAGCAGTGCTTAAAAGCCCAAGGCGCAACGCACAAAAAGCCCATCGAGACAAAGTTCTCTTGAACAACATCCCGAAATTAACAGTTTTTTTTTTTTAAACCTGCTGAAATCCCACCTGCAAATGCAGCTAACCCTGTGAGGGGGGGGGCCTACAGCAACCTGTAGCCTAGGGGCCCCTGGCCATGTTAATCCAGCCCTGATTACAGTAATGATGCAGCTCACTGCTCATTTAATGAAAATAGATTATTTTTTAATCTAGTATTACAAACAATGCTCCCGTTCCGTCTAAAGTTGCTGACGTGAAGCCACTATTTTGAAAACAGGTAACTTACTGTACGAGTGGTCATGTGGTATTACTTTATCACCTAAAATCTGTTTTAGAGTAAAGTTTGTTTAACCCTTGACATGTAGGCCTACCAGTTTACAACAGTGGATAAAAACAAGATTTTCCTCATTCATCACAAAATGAACAAAGCACGTCGTCACTACCCAAAATTGAAAAGAAAATCAGATGTTCACCTGAATAATCTTACAAAGGGCCATTGAAAACAAAAGGAAACCTACCTTGAACTTTGAAAAGTGTCGCACTCAAGGCCGTTGGCGACCCCGAGGCAGAAGGTGGCCTTGCGGGTAGTGTACTCTGAATCTCCCTGAGCTGAGAGACGGCGGGGCAGACGGGGAAGCTGCAGGACCCCTGAAAACGTCCTCTTAACTGTGAGGTGACTGGGTATGGATTTTGATCCGGGCAGGCCCTGCTGGTTCCCAGAGTCCCATTCTCTCTGAATTAAACAGAGCAAGTGAATAATCTGCACCAAGACACAATATCTGTCTACAACAGCACAGAAGACAAGTGAAGGCTAATACTGACATAACTAGTTACTAATGTAAATTAATAATAATAATAATAATATATTTTCTTTTAATAATATCATATAATGGCTAATGATAGGGTGCACTTTAATGAAAAGTTGCATAGAGGTGACTGATAAGTCTCCTAAATCCTGACATGTTGGGAGAAGTCAGAAATACAGAGGCATTGTGTGCACAGTGTGTGAATACATCCTTGTTCTAGACTTAATGTAAATGTGCATTAATTCCATCTCACTCTCAAAAACAGATTTAGTGTTCATCAAAATGAGTTAAACTCAGAATTTGACCCAAACCTGCAATAAATAAATTAGGCAATGTATCTAATCTCATTTTATTAACCAATGTCTTTGCTGCTGACCTTTAATGATCCAGTTCAACCATACTTTCAAGTAAAAATGACTGTGCTTCATTTGTTTGTTTTTTATTGCTGAAGAGTATTGAAGTTTCTTCTGTATTCTACTTTACAGATGTGAATTTACTTTTTCTTCTGCCTGAGGTTTATTCGTGACACTTTTTTGGTGTGCTTTTACATTTGCTATTAATAGAACTTCTTATATTAAAAAGAAACACTCAAGCTCTGCCCATATTTAAGAGGTAACGCAATATTGTAATGCACTTTCCCCAACACTGGAGGTGATTTGCATAGTTACACTGAATCTATTGAGAATCCAACCAGACAGGGTGACTGTGAGCACTGATGAACTGATATAACCCACCTCTGATGTCCAAAAAGACTTCAAAGAAGTGCTTCTCTTCATATTTTTAAAATGGGAGAACTCTGAAAATACACAGTTGATGACAAAGAACAATAGATCTATTCAGAAACAAGAATCTAAACTTTTTCAGGTACCTGGAAAACACTTTCTAAAGGACTATGTAGTTAAATGAGAAATATAATGAGAAACTAAGCTCAAGTCAATGAATAGGCCAATAAATAATACTCAAAACAACTAGTTAAGATGTTCAATCATTATAAATGTTAAACTAGTTAAATAATTAAGTTAAACGCTCAGATAATAACACTTACCACTAGAACGAAGAAGATCTGGTGAGATTGTTTTGTTTTTTCTTCAAAGGATTATTTCACAAATATCATTTTAAAGCACATCTTTAATCCCCCTTTTTGTCTCTTCCAAAAAGGTTTGTTTACCTAGGCTGCGGCAAGTAAGCTTTATAGCTCAAAAGCAAAAGGTTTGTGAGAACACACTGCCAGAACACCTGTTTTATCAGTTTGGATGCCCCTATGAAGGTGAGCAGGTTTGTCTGTGCTGACTGCAGAGCAGCTCACGTGCTGTTAACACCACTGAAAGATGGATGCGTTGATAGACGAACAAAAGTGCTCTTTTATATTCAGAGTCAACCTCAGAGTTCTAATGTTTAAAAATAGTTACCTGTGATTCAAATTCATGGCAATATTTAACAGAAAATAAAAAATAATAATTAAAATAGTTACCAGTGATTCAAATTCATGGCAATATTTAACAAAAAATAAAAATAATAATAATTAAAAAAGTTAGCAGTGATTCAAATCCATTGCAATATTTAACAAACAAACAAAAAATAAATAAATAAAAAAAGTTACCAGTGATTAAAATTCATGGCAATATTTAACAAAAAAATAAATAAAAAAATAATAAAAATAGTTAGCAGTGATTCAAATTCATGGCAATATTTAACAAAAAATAATAATTAAAATAGTTAGCAGTGATTCAAATTCATGGCAATATTTAACAAATAATAATAATAATTAAAATAGTTAGCAGTGATTCAAATTCATGGCAATATTTAACAAAAGATAATAATAATTAAAATAGTTAGCAGTGATTTAAATTCATGGCAATACTTAACAACAAAAAAATAATAATAATTAAAATTGTTAGCAGTGATTCAAATTCATGGCAAAATTTAACAAAAAATAATAATAATTAAAATAGTTAGCAGTGATTTAAATTCATGGCAATATTTGACAAAAAATAATAATAATTAAAATAGTTAGCAGTGATTCAAATTCATGGCAATATTTGACAAAAAATAATAATAATTAAAATAGTTAGCAGTGATTCAAATTCATGGCAATATTTAACAAAAAAAATAATAATAATAATAATTAAAATAGTTACCAGTGATTCAAATTCATGGCAATATTTAACAACAACAACAACAACAACAAAATTAAAATAGTTACCAGTGATTCAAATTCATGGCAATATTTAACAAAAAATAATAATAATTATTTTCTTCCATTAAATAATCATAAATTCAAGCAGTTTCACATAAAGACGAAGAAGAGATCGAAAGTTCTATCCAACGCATACATTTTATAATCACAAAAACTAAATTAATCAGGCAAAAATTTAAACGTAAAGGCCATTTATGAAAATAATAGAAACAATCAATAGTAACATCACTGCCTATGCAGCATCTGTTACAGAATTCCCCCATATATATGAAAATAATATCAGCACACTATTGTTATTATAAACACGTTTGACCAAACTGAAAATATTACTTCTTACAGTAAAGTAACTATAAAAACGGTATTCTTTACCATTATAAGAATATCATGTAAACAGTGTGATTTTACATGCCCTTCACATGTCAAAAATACACAGCTTGTTTACAATTACTTAATTTTTCAATACTATTTAAATTATTCAAAAACAATGGCAACATGTGCAATGTACCCAGCATTAATGGATAAAAATTCTATTATCTGAAATTTTAAATTTTTGATATTTAATTGTTCTTTGTATGATTGAAGCTGTGGTTTGAAATATTCCCTTTTCTTCAGTTATCTTCAGGCAGCTCACTCAGCTTCTGTTGTGGCCTCTAGTTGGTCTCCTGGAAAAACACAAACGTCATTTATCACCGGTTACAAAACCGCTTACACCCAGGAGAAGAGAGCGTCACGTTCATTTTCATCTTGCCGGGAGGTAAGTAAAGCATTACCACCAAAACCATATTATTAATTAGGTAATCTTTAAGTCATTCTCACAAGTGATATGATTATGTGCAAGCTTCCTTACTGTGTTTGAGGTAGGAGAGATACGTGTCCCATCCCAGGGTAATTATATTCACATAGAGGACACGGAACTTGGGTGGTAAGAAGTAGAAGTTGATCATTTGAGCTGCTGGCCAAACGCACCAATCTGCCTAAAAAGAAGTATGTTATGAAATGTTAACAGCAGTGAACGTTTGGTCAACCAAGGTTGAACTAAGGACAGATGCTTAGCATTGCAACATACCTTGTAAAACTCCCAGAATTTGTCTCTGAATTCTGCTTGGGCCTCATACAATGTGTGACCCTCCAACATACCCATACCTTCATAAACAAATTAAATAAATAAGCAAGCGGGTGTTATATTCAGCCTTGAATTCTTTTAAATACCATTATGCCTTACTAGTGTAAAATGTACTCTAAAGATTTTAATGCTTTGAACAAAATCTCACCCAATTCTCTTCACCAAGTCTGTATTTATTTGATTAAAATACAGTAAAACATTATGTTATTGCTGTTTTTTCATTTTAATATATTTTTAAACTATTCTAACATACTAATATTTTAAAATATATTGAAAGAGAAAATGTTTAATAAATTGTAATAATATCCACTCAGTAATATTTGACTATTTTAGCTGTTTTTTTGTTGTTGTTTTTTTAATCAAATAAATGTAGACTGCACAGACTTTTAAAATATTACAAATAAAAATGTGTTACAAAATTAGACAGGTGGTGTAGTTTTTTTTTAAACTCTTGTACAGAACCCAGCAGCAAGATCTCACCTAGAAAGTACCAGGCCCCCAGTGCAGGTGATGCGACCAGCTGATCAGTAAGCACTTTCTTGCAGACATTATTAATGCCATTGCCTACAAAGTATTTGTCGAGCCCCAGGTACCAATAATGCATGAAAGGACCCATGGAGCATCCGACCGCAAACATACAACCTATAGGGGGCGCAACACCGCGAGAGTTAATAGATCTCGCGTTATTTCTCATGACAGGATATTCACACGATACAATTTAAAAATAAAAGTTTTATGTAATCACCCAATAGCACATATATTACAAAGGTAAGCTCAATTCAAAAAGCCAAACTTTATCCGGTAAAATCATTTGCTCATTTGTTTAGCTGTCACCTGTGCGCGCCCAGTCACGTGCTCGTCCCGGTGTCCTCCGCGTCTCGCGCGTCTGCTGGAGGAAGTCTCCCGCTGCTAACATCCCTCCACAGCTCACCGTGTTTGTCACGATCAGAAATCTGCCTCTGAAAAGCGGCTTCCAGTAACCGGCGATCCTGATGAGGAAATCCTTACCCTGACGGGATATCATGTTGAGGCCGATTTAGCTTATATTCCTGTCAAGACTGCGATCGATCAGCGCTTGACGACTTCATTCGCGACTTCTATGGCATAAGATCAGCAAAAAAATAGTTTAAATACTGAGAAGCGTTGCTAACTTAAAGTTGAAAGGAAAGCATGTTCCTTTAAACTCTCAGATAGATAACGTTAGCTTAGATGTATAAAACAGAGTTGCTTCGATATCCCCAAAATTTCCTTTTGCCCAACTTCAGCTGCAATTTTTTCTCCAACACATTTTGATCTTCAGGTTTCATTCATGTAACGTTACCCAGCGGAGCTCAAAACAGCCTGCGAGAGCCGGTGACGAGTCACGTGCGTAATGGCGTTGCGCTCACGAACATCAAGATTGCGTCAACGTGCGCAGAACAGCTTTGCCCCCATAGACTTATATAGAGAAATATAGGTGTCTATGTTTGCCCCATCAATAATTTTGTCCCGTTCGAAAGCAGACTACTGCTCATCAGGTCTTGATTTTTTCGTTCGCTTACTGTTATTATTAGTTTGGTTGTTATATTTAAAACCCCACTTTGTAGGTCAAAATAATGTAGGACTCGGGTTAATGATGAGCAAAAATGTGAAACCATTAAAGAAGCATTTTTCTTGAGTAAAGTCCACTTTAGAAATCATTTACACAACAAGCAATTAAAAGGTAATGGAAATGAGCTTTTTAATTTTGTTTGTGATTACAAAATGTGACTCTATAAAAAATACGGTTGTCAGCCGTTGTAGTTTGCAGCAGAAGCCCATGTTCAAAATTGGGCTTTCATGTACATACAAACATAAAAACAACAACAAAAAATTATTCAAATTTTAAAAAACAACAACATTGCAGCATTTATGCACTTGTGTTTCACACACGGTCTCCATTCCTGACTTGAGTAGTGCTGTTATCACAGTGATTGATTAGTTCATGCAGTAACTGTTGGTTTTCTTCATCAACCCTTGACCACAAGCGGGTGGTTTGTCACCCTATAAGAACACAAAGAATGAAGCGGTCATGTGATGGACCCTTGATAGATAAGATAAAACACTGAAAGGATCATAATCACAAGTAGGTTTACAAGCAAACCTTGTACAAGCTGCACACAAGATTTAGGAGAGAATTCATAGCTTTATCCTGAAGATCTTCTGTGTGCTCCTGCAGGAAACAACATTGCGGCATTTAGTCACCAGGAAACACGGATTAAAAAACCTTTTCCTCGTAAATAAACAAATACGTGTCCTTACTCCATTAATAGTTATCCAAGGCACATACTCATGAGGTGGTTTCAGAGCATTTGTTTTCAGAGCATTTTGATGCATTAATTTGTTACCCTCATCTCCCTTTACACACTTCATGACCGAATCCCATGTTGTATCAGGAGAATAGACTTGAAGACACTGAGATAAGAGAGGTACAGATTAGCATATCATTGCACCAGATAATAAATAATAATACTACAAGACCACTTACAGGCTGGGCAGCTTTCAGCACATCGGCTGATGACTCCATGCAGAAAATAACCAGAACGGCCTTTGGTCCTAATGTATTCAATATGCAGGTCTGACAGAAAAGATTGAAATTATGATACCTCTATTTCAGCTCTAAACAAGACGTCTTCAGTCTTTGAAAAAAAAAATGCTTTAGGGATTAAATGTGTCAAAACCTCACCTCAATCATGTTACCTAGACACTCAGCCTCTCCATGCTGACAAGTGAATATGTACTTCCCTTCATCTCCTTTCTCCTATAATTGAGAACAACGTTTTAGCACTTATTTACTATGCGTAAAATAAATTGGTTGCTATTTGCACTGTGCACATTTGGGTAAAACTGCTCCAAATGCGTGCACAAAAAAGTCGATTGCATCTAGTTAGGTGCAAATAGATGCTAGTCATGTAATGTGTCAATAGAATGATGGAGGTAAACTGTCCGAGCAGCAGTTGGGAGTGTAAATATACCTGTGCATTTCCATATGGAACCAGCTCAAAATTCATGATGTCCTGCAATAAAATTAGGGTTGGCACGAGCTGCGCTACAAGAAACCCTCTGCATCCAGGGCACAGAGACTCATAGTACAGGCTCACATTGACCGGCGCGGCGCTGGGCTTTGTGTCGTTAAACTTCACGCATTGTTCCAGCACCTGAGAAAGAAGAAAATAAAGGGAAGCGCTCAGTTTCGTTCACGATAACTGGGCGTTTGTGTTCATAACGCACTAAAAAAACTAAACAAAACAAAACAGGGATTTCCCATACAGTGGAAAGCATAAAACGAGAAGCGTAAATATGACGTCAAGGCGATTTGCATATCCATTGTTAGCCTATCTAGTGCAACTTCAGTTTTGCTTTTTACCTTATTGTAAAATTGGTTAAAAAGAATGAGAGTAAAACACATCTAATCGTTTAATGCTACGAAATCGAAAGTCTTGTTTTGATGCACGAGCCACTTACCCCACATTCGACTGCAATGTGTTTAGAGTCGCACCATTGTGAAGGAGGATACTTGCAGGAGCTAATAAACCCACCGCTGCATTTACTCAGAGAACAAACCGCAAAGAGCAGCACAGACAGTTTAAAGCCGAGCATGATTCCTAGTCCACCAGGTTGCCTTGTACTCTGAGTGAAAATGAGCGAGTGGACTACATTTTTAACTTTCTTCCTCATGCACCGGTGCTATATTCTGATTGGTGAAGTTACTTGACGTCATTAAAATCCGGCAAAAATTAGCCCCGTAAATGCTTTTAACACGGCTTTATTATAACGTTATTGCCCTATCACGAGAAAGACTGCACTGAAAACAAAAACACAAACTGTCTCTGGGCTGTCCTTCAAAAGTTAAAAAGTAATCATTTTATATTTAAAAAAACTTAAATTACAGTATTTTGAGCAAATGATCTAGCTTATTGAAATTGCAAGTTATTTCAGCTGGCATGAGCTGTGACAAATTACTTTTTTAGTTTAAAGGAATTGCATTTTTCACCCATAAATGAAAATGCAGCGTTTTGTTTCTGTGAACATGTAAACAGTCACATGAACAGAGCTGTTCCAATGCCAGTTTGTTGATGACCTTGTCAAAAAGCTCCATAAAAGGAAACAATGCATTACATATGAATTTTACAATACGTGTAAAAAAAAAATACGTGTCTCTAGACACACACTACCTGATTGCATAACTGATTGGTCCAATTTAAAAAAAAAGATGTAATCATTAAAAATCTATATAATTAGTTTTTTTATGAAATATTGCAGTGTTTATTTTAAACGTTTTATCTGTCCTTTTTTTAATTGATACAGCCTCACTGTAATTAGTTAAAATATTGTATACAGGTGCTTGATAATCATAAAATATTTATTTTTAACAACCAAGTGAGCAAATGTTTCACTTAGTAATTCCCTGCGGACTTGTGGGTAGTTTTATTTGACTATGCAATGGGTGAAAAATTCCCTTCACTGGGGAAATTGTGAGAATAAATGAGTTGATTCATGAACAGAATGAACAAGGAACAATCACTTTAAATTTGCATCAAATATGAGATATTCTTAGGAAGAGCGACATAATAGCACAATATATTTGCTTATATTTTTCCACCCCCAGGTAATGTAAGGACACACACCAAAGTGTTTGTCAAAAGACAACTGACACAACAAGTTTCTGGGTCACTGTGCTTTCTGCTGCTTCAGCATGACTTTCGCCGTAAAAGCAACAGTTGTTTGGATCACATCACAGATCCCAAGATCAAACTGATGACGACAGACAAGATGGTGCATTAGACTCAATATCTTTTTATTTGTCTTAAAAATAATTCCATCTACCTATTAAAGAGCCATATCTCTGTAATGCTTTGTGTACCTGTTTGAGAGACAAACAACACTGATGCAAACTGTACACTGAAAAATCTGCACCCAAAAACAGATTGGAGAGAACAGTAGTAGTAAAAAGAAAAAGTATGTACATAAAGTTTGTGCACACACACACATCCAGTAGAAACGTACTGGGTAACAAACAGTGCTCCCCGTCCTCCATGTCTAATGGCACTTTGGTGTGCATTATCTTCGACAGACTACTTCACACACTCAGGGGAAACACGACAGAAAGGTAAAGGATAATTAGTGGCTATGTATTAAAGCTTTATCCATTCTGGGACCCAAAGAAAATGTAAATGCATGTTTTATCTCAAAATTCTTGCAGTTCTGAGGAAACATTTTTTTACAAGTAACTTTATAGATTTATTTGTTTATTTTATGTCTCTCAAGTTTGTATCTCACAATTGTGACTTGCAATGGAAAGAGAGGGGAAATTAATTGTAATACATCTTGCAATTGTGAATTTATATTTCAAAATTCTGTTTTTTATTATTAAGAAACAAAATAATTCCAAAAATCACACTTATTACTTTTTTCCTCAGAACTACAAGTATAACAGCTCGCATTTCTGGAAAAAGAAGTGGCAGACAAATGCACAATTGCAATTTTTCCATAACCATTCTGCATGAAAAATGTATGTCATACACTAAGTTAGAACAAAAACAGAAGTCTTTTAAACATTTGGCCCGGCTGTATCTTACTTTTCAGTATATATCTTGCAGTAGAACAATGAAAGAGGAAAAAAGAACTGCTAATTTTAGTTCTTGCTCTGACTGAAACTATAGAAGGAAGTTAGAATTTAGTATATTATTACTATAACCTTTCCTTCTGGGCTTTTATTAGTATATGTAACTTAAAACCTAAAAAATAAAGAAAAAATCAACAAAGAATGCTGGCAAACCTGCTCTAGGTCACAGCTGCAACCTAAAAGATCATATTAAACTTCCTTTTTATTCAGAAGAAAATACGATGTGAGGTGAGGGAGCACTGTTTAAAGTGAACAAAGAATGAAAACAACATTTTCAAGTTTAAAACAACATCGGCACAAAAAAAAAGACAAGAAAAAAAGACAAGAACCCTGTCTAACAGACTGCTTTCAGGACCAGACAGAGCATGTCTGAAAATACATCTTCTATTTGGTTAATTAGATACTGTAAACACTTGTAACTGTACTATATGGAAGAGAGATATTCAAGCTAGCTTATCTTTGAATCTGTAAGGTCATTACTTACAATGAGGGGGAAAAAAAACATTGACGTACAATTAGTCTCTCTTTAAAAAGTAAAAGAACAGACCCACTTCGGCACGATTATAACACACTGACACTACAGGCCTGTAACTAAAATGTGTCCCTAAATCTATTTCGGTTGCTCATAAAGGCTGTCAAGCTTTATTAATTGTCACTTATAAACACCTCAAGATGTGCTTGTATAGTGCATTTAGAGGCCTTTACTCCACTGCTTTATCTCACACAAACGCGTCACATCTGGCTCATTCTCTGTGCTCTTAATGACCCGATGTCAGTCAGTCAGAACATTCAAGGAATCACAACCAGTGTCTCTGTTCTCGCTCCACTCCACACCATCATAGTAAAACGACTTCATTCTATCGATATGACAAAACAAACCGAGTATACCGACAAACAAGCTTACAAAACAAAAGCCTGCCTCATCCCTGTGGCAGATTTATAAACCAAAATGAATCGATCTAAAAGGAGGATGTCAAAAGCAAAGGATTCAGGAAAGTTTACATTTTCTAGGTTTTGATTAAGTTTTAATTCCAATTTGCCTTCTTTGGAACAAAAATGCAGTTTAACTTTTGCATTAAATTTGTCTATTTAGAGTAGACCAATGCATAAAAAAATTGTGCTAGTGCTAAATGAAAATGCAATTTTCTCTTCATGACAGTAGATGGCGTTTATTAAAAAGCAAAAAAAAACAAACAAAAAAACCTGTTGTGCTACAGATGCTGTATTGTCTGTTAAAGCCACCAAATCAGTTTTATGCAACAGCAGTGGCTCTGGGCATGTGACCAAACATCCTGGATCTTATTGGTTGACCAGCTTTATTTGTAGGGTGATAGATAAGAGATAAACAATTCTGTTATCATTTACTCATCCTCAAACCTGTATGAGTTTCATCTTCTGTTGAACATGAAAAATAATGTCATCCAGTTCCTTAATATGAACTTTCAGCAGATGTTATTTATTTTTTTTAATTCAAAATATGTTATTTTGTGTTCAGCAGAAGAAAGAAATTCATCCATAACTGGAAACAACACGAGAGGGTGTAAATGATGACATTTTTTGTCAGCGGTTGAATCAAATTCAAACGTTTATCCCACTGAACGTCCGTCCTGGCGTAAACAACCCCAAACAACCTTGTAAAATGAACGAAATGACTTCCACTGTAAAAAATGTACCTCCGATGAAATGCCATCCATAAAAAGTGCATACTGGTCCAAACCTCACTAAAAGCTTAAAAGCTAATATTAAACACTACAAAAAAGAGGTCCTTTCGTTTATCATAGTCTTTCTTATCTTGATACTCCCAATAAACCTGTTATTAGACAGCGTTT
>JAUCMU010000042.1:8636827-8671015 GCA_032275025.1 Enteromius treurensis | reverse complement strand
ATATATATATATATATATATATATATAAACGGCTTTTAATTATAAAGGTTTAACAGCATAATGATGAACTGACTTACCAACAGGTGAATCTCGCTGTTCAGAGGAGCTCGCGTTCAGGTGAACATCATCTTCCTTCCGTCTGAGAGAAGACCGCTCGCTCTTCATATGAATCTGCATGAATATTACAGTTAAGTTTGAAGTCGTACACTTAAAATATTGATAACACACTACTTCATAGTAACATTAAATTTAACATTTTAGTATTCTCACCTGGTTTTGGAGAGTCCGGATGCGAACATTTTGTTTATCCAGTTTTTCTTGCTGTTGCTTGATGCGCTCGACTAGTTCGTCAATGCGCTTATTTTGCGCCTCCAGCATCCACTGAAATCACAAATAGTTTGCGGTCAGTCTTTATTCACATTCAAAACATGGCCTTTTCAAACCTCAGCGAACCGCAACGATAATGGTGGTGTTGTTGACAATTAACTTGTTATTTTCCAGTATAACCGGTCTTGCACGCAGCTTTTTTCCCCCTTCTGTACATCGTTATGTAACAGTAACGTGAACTCGAGAAGTTGCAGACGAAAAACTTAATTCGTCTAATGCGTGCGTATGAAACACTGAAGTTTCCCTTAAACGTGTATCAAGGGGCGAATGTCAACGCACTTCAAACTTTCCTGGAGGTCAGTAGGCTATGTCACTTTCTTTGTCTGAACAGCTGCTGTCTTGCACGTACTACACGGCTTTGAGTTCATGCTATGAAGCGCGTTCACGCCCACGTGAGTGACTCGCGTGCCGTTCTCGATTGGAAAAGTACATACACCTATCCAACTAATTCCTGATTAGTTAAGTGTTTAGAACTTGATTCAAACAAATAAATGCAAATGCATAGACTTTAGAATGCATGTAAAGGGAAGATATGTTATTAGCCTGAAGTTAAAATCTTATCAATATTCCTTACATCCTTTTAGCTGAGGTTTTTCGCCTAACTGTTACCTGAATGGTTCTGGCATCGCTGTAATTGCCGCTGGCAGATTCCAAACCCTCTCCTTGCATCAAGCCGTCAACTTTTTCTTCCAGCTTATTCATCCTCTCATGGTCCTTCTTCCTGTCTCTGAGCAGCTCTTCTGTCTTCTCCCGCAGATCCATGGACACGTTCAGGACCAGGTTCTCACGTTCCTCCAGACTCAGGGCTTTTGCTTTCAACGCTTCGCTGTCTTCTTGAAGCCGCTGTGTCAGCTTGCCCAGCTCGGATATGGTGACGTTGAAGACCTTCATCTTGATGGTGATGTCTTTCACCTGACCTTTGGTCTTGTCCACATGTTCTTTGAGACCCTGACCTAGCTGCAACAACCCATGTGCTAGCACATTAACATCATCCCACGCTGCATACTGAACCCTCTTCTCTTTTCCAGAAGCAGCTCCTCTCCTTTCCAGCGGGAAGCTCGTCCCGGAGCTCGCCAAGACTGTGATGCACAGCAGATTTGCCAGTGGTACCTTCATCATGCTTGTTGTGTGTCTGTGGATGTCTGCTTATTCTAACTTGTAGTAGAGACCGGTTAGCTGTCGCAGTATTCTCAAGAGCACAGGCTCATGCAGTTGAAAGGCTAACTTGCTTTTATACCCTTTCTGAGCCGTCTAGCCCGTTGTGATTGGTCGGCCATCTGGAGGGAGTGTGTGAGTCTGCTCAGGTTTCAACCTCCTCCCCCTTAACCATATATTTGCTTCGAATGTGGACCATGATGTAAGAATGGACTCGGTTGCAGCCAGAAAGCCTGCTCATTTAAAAAAAAAATTCTTGCAGGTTTGAATGAAAATTGAGTGTAGGTTTACAACAATAATGAACATTGAGCATTTTTTTTTTAATCTTATGTTTGTATGTGGGCTTATATTGACTTTTAGCCAGTCAGTGGTTTCATTGATTATGTTTCTATTAAATTTTATTACACTAATTTCGACAAACAATCTTACTGAGACTATTAAGGTATGAAGGACATTAAATCTTACAAATCAGAAGTGAATGATTTCAGTTTGGTGCAGCCTGGCTTGTGTAATGTCCAAAAAGTGGGCATTTATGAAACATACATTACATAGAAAACTACACATATGAATTAAGTAGCTTAGAGAGATAACATAGTGGAATTGGTGTGAAGGGACACAATGGGTTTTCCCAGTGTGAAGTCATTACTGCGGCAGAGGCTTTGTGTGGAGACGAGGTGAACGTGCCACAGCTGAGCGCTGTGGTCTGAGGTGGTCTGTTCTACAGAGCAGTGTGTGAATTAGGGGAAAGTTCACGCTCACAGAAAGCCAGCATTCACTGGAGGTTTCTGAAGACTACTCTCAGATACCTCTTTAGGTGATGCCTCAGAGTTTATCTCCTTTATAGAAAAGCAATACTCCTGTGTTTTGAATTGTTTTTGTCTCGTGATACAAAGGGACTTGGTGTTTATTCCAGGGGAGTGATATCAAAGTACAAGTGTTACAGAGTTTACCTCAGCTTTCCAGAGCTTTTCAGGTTTTCAGAGAGAGATTTACTTGCTTTTACTGTGTACTTTGCAGACATGGTCAAAACAGGATTTAAAGGGGTAATCAGAAGTGGAGCAGAAGCCAGGATTTGATCGTTTGTGATGTTAGTCACGTCTGGAATTATATGTTTGATGGAGCTGACGTATATGAATGACTATGTACACAATCCTTCAAATGTTTGGGGTCAGTAAGATGTTTTTGAAAGTAATTAATGAGGCACTAAATTGAACAAACATGACAAAAAAAGATGCCTTTTCTGCAGTTCTCCAGCTGTGATCCTTGAAGGGTCTTTAGCCACTCAAACTCTACTCCTCGCCGTGTATTAGGATGATAGGGACACAGGTCCTCTTCCAGGTAGTTTCTTTACATTGTATGTTGATTGGAAATTCTTCATTATTTCCCTAATGGTGGAAATGGTCATTTTTACTGCTCTAGCTCTTTTCTCAATTATCTTTTGCTGCACATCATAAATATATTATTTTAATCTCACGATTAAGAGATTTTGGGCTTTGTTTTACCTATATTTCTGTGAAACAAGAAACCATGGCTGGATAATTTTATGTCCAAAATTGTGAATACGAATGGGAATTTTCCATTTTCAATGGTTTTACTTTAATAATAGGTAAGAAATTTGTGGATTTTATTAGAAAGAAAGATTTTTTAGAAAGAAAGAAGTTTTACACGAATATTTTAAGCATCACAACTGTTTACAGCATTGGTAATAATAAATAAAAGAAAAATTGAAGAATTAAAAAAGTTTCATAAATCATCATAAGGATCATGGATCATGTGACACTGAAGACTGGAGTAATGAAATCAGTTATTTTAAAGTGTAATAATATTTCAATATTACTATTTCCACTGTTTTTGTGGCAGCTTAAGAGACTTTTACCGACCTTAAACTTTTAAACAGTGTTGTATGACTTCGGCTGTACTCAAAACGGTGTAATGTGATGCAGCTAGAAAAACACTTCACTTGAATTCGAGCCTAAAGGGTGTTTCATGATTAATGCTGGATCGACAAAGCGTTTTCTGGTTCCAGTCTCTCAGGGTGTGTTTGCTTCTTAATACCAGTGACGTGCAGCAAAAAATAAAACAAACACTTATTCGGTTGTTTCAGCTGGTCCCATAAAAGGATGAATCACAAAACATGTCACTGTTTTGACACTGATAGTTTGGGTGCATCTTCGGTTAGTACTTGCTGGGCTGCTTAACAAAAAGATAGAGGATGATAACAAGTCGGGAACATTAGGCATGGGATTTTAATGTAAGCATCATCTGCGAGGCACATTGCGTAGATGCATCTCTCCTACAGCCCAAGCCTTTTCAGATGCTGAGTAGCCCTGAAGAAAATCATTAGCATTTGAAAGACTATTCAGTATCTGCCCTGTCTACGATTTTCCCAGAAACACTAAAGGCAGCAGTTAGTCATCCGCCCGAATCACGCTGCCGGAACCCAAAAGGAACAGCTGCATTTTTTGACTCTAATAGGGTGTCACTCCCAGTGGGATGACCTTTTACCCACATTCTAAATACAACATCTGCATCACGGAAGATTTATGCGAAAGAGGCGCTATAGGTGCACAAGCTATAGATGTCTGAGGAAAGAGTCAGTGTCGAAATAGAAAAAAAAGCCCTGAACTTCTCTTGAGGAAGTTATAATACGAGAGTGTTTTCGTAACCAGTGGTTAACAAAAGCATTACTAAGGTCTTGGATTAGTAGACAACACATAAATCCATGCTTTTGTTTGCTGTCACATGATGGACATATGACTCTATTGAATTTATTCCCCTTTTGGCTGCGTGACGTCATGCTAAAAAGTTATTCTCTTTCTTTTTATTCATCCCTATATGTATCAGAAACGATTTGATTTCCTGTAAGTGATACTGGTCTGTAAAGAAAAGCATTTATACATCCACATTCCAGCTTTAGTTAGTGGATATCCCTGGCTGATTGCATCATAAAAGCATCCACCCATTTATAAACTCTATCTGTGACTCAGGTTTTGTCTTTTAGTTCAGAGGACCGTTTTACAGGAAACCCCTCTGTGTTATTCACAGTGCCTTTAAAGTGAACACTGGTCACTTATGCACACCAAGGCAGCATTTTTTTTAACAACAATACAGTAAAAACAGTAAAACTGAAATGTGATGGCAAAGCTGAATTGTCAGCATAATCTTCCGTGTCACATGATTCTTTTAAATTATTCTAATATGCTGATTTGCTGCTCAATAAACGTATTATTATAAGTGTTAAAAACAGCTGCTTAAAATATTTTATTTCAGGATTGTTTTGATGAAAAGGATGTCTAACAAGACTTTAAATATGCTGAACACAAGGTTTGTACCATCATATTGTGGTTATCTTCTTCTGCATATAGGTTTTGTGACGTTTATGTGAGTGTGATGTTAAAGACTAGTGGCCCTATTTATGCATTTATAACACATAGATAACTGCATGTTGCATGCTTGATAAATGAATGATTAGGAAACAATGAAAAGATAAACCAAAATCCACCGAAAACAAAACTTCTTTGCTCAGAGCAGAACTCAAGTACTCCAGAACAGTTTGTTCTGGGTGGACACTAAATCACATCTGGGCATGTATTCAGAAGTGTACGTGCTTGAAAGAAGAGCGTTTTGGGACCACCAGAGAATATTCTTCCGCCTCCTTGTGGTCAAATATAAAGGTTAACTTCCCTTAGCCCAAAACCTGCAGATCGGCACATGGCCTTCATCACTGCCTCATTCAAACAGTTGAGAACCACTGGAAGTAACACATTTCCTGTGTGCTTAAAACTCCTAAAGGGTTAAAGTGGCCTGCAGTGAATATTTTCTCTACTTGCATATGTCTTCATGGAGCTATTGTATTGTTTCCTCTTATATTTGCTTGTAGATGTGTGCACAGTCAGATGTGTGCACTTGTTAGGGGAGTCTAAAGGTCTAAGACAATTGAGTGATTTAATTTTTATTAACTTTAATTTCTAGAATATCATAGAATTTTTATTTATTCATTTTTGAAGTCCTAGAACATGGTTTATTTACTATTTACAATTTTTAAATCCAGATTTTGTGTGTGTGTGTGTTTGTGACCACTTTTGGATTCCACTATAAATACAGCGCTAGTAGTTTTTTGGAGTTTATTTTCCAGGCCCATAAATTAATATTTATCCACAGGCATGTTGCAGCCAAAAAAATGTAAGTGTAAAAATCTTTTACAACTGTGGAAAAATATAGTCATCCAGAAGCCAGTATCATGGAAAATAAAGTTTCTAATACTTCCCAAGATTCCATAATTAATATAATTTAATAACATCCTATGAAATGTTTAATATTATCAGTTCACAAAAAAACCAAAAAAAACATATACAGTTCTGATCATAAGTTTACACACCCAAAATATTCAGATGATTTTGTGAAATATTTGCACATATATAGATAGCTCGGAGGGATTGTATAATGTTGTGTCTTAATCAACAGCTACAGACTCTGATTAATCAGCAGCGGACAGCAGCTTGGCACCATCAGGTTAGTTTTAATATGACACTCCGATATGACAAGATGCAGCAGCTGTTGCATATTCACGTTATGAACTTATGCGGGCATCTGATATTCCCTGTGCCCTTTCAGTTATGCTGCTATTTTGGTTAAGAATCTATTCAGTTCCTGCAAAGATGAGTCTTGTATTCTAGTTCACACTGAAGTATGCATCCTGCATATCTGAGTCTGTTAAACTCGTGAGACTGGGAAAATGCGGGACGCACATACTTTGCTTGCTTCTTAACAGTTTTCAGATGTGTTCACTGATACTGATCCATATATTATTGATTTTCAACAATGCAAGGCACTTTTTTTGTTTGTTTTGTACATTGTTTCATTTATGAATTTACTTTGAACAACTATACACCGGTACTTTGGGGAAATGGTTGTATGCTGACTGTGTATGAAAGTGTAAAAATCTTGTATGGTATTTAACCTTTTTTTCTATTAAATGTGAAGCACAGTTGGGTTTTATTGTAGCTGATTTATTTGCTCAGCCGAGACATTTAGTCTATATATGCAAGATGCTTTTTGTACACACGTTTCACTTCTCTCTCTTTGTTTTTAAAATAATAAACTATAGGCCTTTTTTAATTTCCTGTGACACATACAACAATTTCTTTTAAGGAGTTGGGTGTTCACAGAACCAGTTTCAACCAGTCATATCTAAAGAAATGACTAGTGCAACATGCAATGCTTCTGAGTAAAGGGACACACGCATGTGTTAATTGTCATAAACATTGTTTGTTTTTCATCAGCAGTGAGTCAATGTTTTGCAGTCATGTTGAACTTGCCAGATTTCTAAATATATGTTTTGTGTATCTGTAAACAATATCATTTTTCTTGCATATTCACCCCTGGATGCCCTGCCGGCTCTAGAATCAGGTTGCAGTCCATCGTCGGAACATTCCTGTCAGTGAAGTTTGACTGTGAGTTCAGCATGTTATAAAACACTATCTAGTCGGGACCTATTTAACTTTCAGAACATCTGCTATATATGCAACCCCCTGTGACTTTTAAAAATAAGCAACATTAGAGAATTGTTAACCTCTCATCCCCCTAAGGAGTCCTAGACAAGAGCAAAACAAACAGAAAACTGGGAGCGTGCAGACAGTGCATTTTTCCATGATCTGCAAAGATATGCCACATGTCTATACATATTCCAGAAGCGGAAAATGTTTAACTCTGTGGGAACTGGATGGGATGTACAGAAAATCTACCTTTAGTCCAACGTGACATCTAATGTCTGCAGGTTCTTAGTTAAAAGATACTCTATAACTATATTTTCTTTATAGCATGCTTTTACCTGCTTTTGCATCACCAACCAAAATAGTTTCACAGAAATCCGAAGCAGAATAATTAACCGTCACGTCTAGTAGTGGAGTTTTGTTAATGAATCAGAAGCTGTGTCTCAATTCACTGCATTCTTGATGGCTGCGTTCCAAGAGTGAATGCGTCACAGCGCTGCAATAAAGAAAGTCCCATTTCTGAGACTCATTAAAACGGTCAAATTTAAACAGCACCCAGTTCAAGGATGTAGCCCTAAAATTGAAACACAAATGGAGTTGCAATATAGTTTCATTTTAATGTCAATCAGTGTTTTGAAACAAATCTGTTCAATAAAATATTCGATGACTTTTGTATAACAAGCAAACCTGCAAAGAGTGTCTGATAATCTCCACCGCTAATGAATTACACCGACTGTCTGAGAGACAAATACAGACAGGTGGAGCCATAATATATAAACTAACTGTTGTCTAAAACATAATAAAGTACATGTATGGTATGGATATGCATGCGTGTACATTACAACTATTCCATTACTGTAAGCATAAACGTTTCCTTTCAAAATCATGCTGATGCCATTTAGAAGAAAATCAAGGCTGAAAAGAAGAGAAAAATTAGGCCAAGAGCCACAATTGATTCATGCATGAGTTCATGCCGTCTGCTTTGTCTAATGTGACAGACTGTGGTCATTGTTTCCCGTTATGTTCCTTTTGGTGTCTAGTAACCTGTTCTTGGAAACAAAACAAAGACAAGAGCAGGAATGTCCATGTGTCCAGTAATAAAATAGCATGCAATTGGCACACAGAGATATGTGGCATCCCATTATATTACTGCAACAGTTAGTTATTACATTATCACTCGTATTTGTAATGTCAATATGGTAGAGTTGTGCCTAAAGTTATAAACTCTGAGTAACCTAAAGCAATAACAGTAAAATCTAGATAGCAGACTTGTTTTCCACAGATAAAACCAGCATTGTTGATTACGTTTTTCTTTTTTTTAAGGCCATGTATTGTCTAATCAGACTTGTTTGTGATTCATAGTACTCAACCTTAGCATGCTCACCATAACATCAGAGCATAACATCAAGTGCCCTTGAACCCTGCCTTGTTTCACTTCTATTGGCTTAACTTGGAGAAAAACATACTGGTGTCGTCTTGAGAAAAAAAAAAAAAAACTACAACGAAAGAACAGTGCATTTGGTTCATAGTTGTAGTGGAAACGTTACAATGATAAGATGTTTTCATGAAGATGCGCACAACTGTTGGAAGTTTTTTTTTTTTTTAATAAAACTAGGCTGCATTTATCTGAACAAAAATACAGTAAAATATTTAGAATAACTTGTTTTAATATATTTAAAAATGTATATTATTCCCATAATGCAAAGCTGTATTTTCAGCATCATTACTCCAGTCTTTAGTGTCACATGATGCTTCCGAAATCATTCTAATATCCTGATGAGACACACAAAAAACATTTCTGATTGTTATCAATGTTGAAAAAAGATGTGCTGCTTAATATTTTGGTTGACAGTTTGGGTCAGTTGTGCTTTAATTGGATGTGATGAAATGATACAAACTCTCAGATTGACGTTTTTTGTGCTCTAATTTTGGGCACTTTTGCCACGATCCTTGACCTCTGTGCTCTGTGGAAATGATTAAAACTGTCCTTGGAGCCTTCTCTGCTCAAAACAAACATTATAAACAAGGGTCAGTCACAGAGCCCGCAGCAGTAAATCACGGCGGTTTCCTGTAGCACTGCGCCGTTAAAATGTGCGCCTTGTCAGCACAAAGGAAACGGAGAAGGGTCAAACCTCTCTGCTCACTGACCCAAGGGAAACTCAACGCTCCAGTGGCACAGTGATATTATTTAACGGATGTGGAGACACAGCTGCCCTACTTACATTGAGCAAAGGTTATGTGTCTGTGATGTAACAGGTCAGGGTTGATTCTCACATTAACAATGTACACTCATTTAAAAGAAGCACAGTAGTTAAAAAGGATTTAAAACAAAAGCTGATGTAATTGTCAAAAGTGACACACTGGTCTTCATCAATATGACAAAAGCACAGAATAATTCAGT
Organism: Enteromius treurensis; assembly: GCA_032275025.1. Lineage (NCBI taxonomy): Eukaryota > Metazoa > Chordata > Actinopteri > Cypriniformes > Cyprinidae > Enteromius > Enteromius treurensis. Next base: position 8,661,580 of record JAUCMU010000042.1, on the reverse strand, counting down.
ATCAGTTGTTTCATTTTCTACTGTATTATTTCTTCATTGTGCTCAATGAGGGTGTTTACTGCAGATCCCAAACTTTGGTGAGTTTGTCCGATAGTCACCCCTGTTTTTCTCCTCTGAAAGAAAGATGAGACCTCAGGGGCATCAAGGTGGGGGGCGGATTTGTCTCTGGGTAAACATGTGCTGTGCCATGCACGTATTTCCCGTGAAAGACACTTTTATGTCAGATCATAGTCAATATGTAAAGTTACAAGAAATCTATTTCCCCCAGTTCCTCTTTTCAGATTTTGGAGGAAGTTTTTATGCAGACTTTGATGTCTTTTGTTCGAGTGGTTTGACTTTACTCCTTTAGGGCAACAGTCATTGGGCAATGAACTAGTTTAGCTGATTCAACTTATTTTATTATGACTACAGTTCATGGTTTTCAAAAAAACAAAACAGAAACATCTTTTACTGCACACTGAGATTAGATTCACTCGTTTTATTTCTATTAGATAATGAGATTTATGTTTAAAAAAAATAATAAAAAATTATTTCGAAAGAGTAACAAGTGAACAGGCCTTTTAAACAGCAACTGAAATATAAAATATACATGTCAGCAAACACTGCAGGTCCAAAATAATCATATAGTGTCTTAAATCTCCATATTAGGTTAGAATGGTCTAACTTAAACTGCTATTACCTTTGTGCAAATATTAGCAAAGGCTTGTATTTGATTCACCTTTAGTTTGTACATGTCATGGATAAACTCAATAGTTGCAATTAAAAGAGAAACAAAAATGCATTTGCTTCATTCACTCATTTGTGTTAATATTAAAAAAGCAAAGAGGAGCTTGAAATTAAAACTAATATTACCTACAAGACATGAGCCGTTGGGATTTATATTCAAATATGTTGCAGCATTGAGGGTAAAAGATGAAGATAGTTTCAAAGTCCCCCACGCACAAGTGTTTCATTTTATAAGACACCAGGGGGTGGGCAAAAACTAATCAAAATAAACCATGGGCCTCTGACCTGAACATCTGCAAATGTGTTCTGAGCTTTTAGCAGGATCACAGTTTGACAGCTCGATGCTACACACCAGCTGACAAAACGGAGTACCAGGCTATACTTACAACCAATAGTGCCCTCTAATGGGCATCCAGTGAACAGCGGCTCTAACGTTGCGGTAGTCAGCCTTTTAAAATGTAGGTTGAGGACGTTTCTGATGATACAATCTAAAATGTTTTGTTCATTGTAAAACGTCACACAGCTGCACCCTGCTATTATTGTGCCAATGACATCAGTAAATAAAGGCAGATAAACCATTCAAGTTTTTTTACACACAGTTCAAACAAGCATCATGTTTTCACTTGTATATAGTGCTAAGTATATAAGTGCTTAGATCGGGTTTGGACTTGATAGAATCTCACATTAAGCTGGGAAATGTGCTTTTAGTAGCAATTGTAAAACTAACATTTATAATAAAAGCAATGAGAAGGCCAACATATTCACAAAGACACTTTATTTCAAACTGCGCACAAATGACATTGTACTGCCTGCTGTAGAGCTGATGTTGATGCTCTCCACGAGTACTGCTTTGGCCACTGCACATCATCACATGTGCACTGCTGGGAGAAACAGACAAATCATTATCAATTACATCCAAGCAAAGGGATTTGAAGTTACGGTGGCAATTTATTGTGACTGATATTGCTTTAACGCACGTATGATGCAAGGCAGTGGTTCCCAACCACGTCCAACACTGCACATTTTGCATTTCTCCTTTGTCTGCCACACACCTATTTCGGGTCTTGGAGTCTCTACCGATGAGCTGAATAGGTGTGTTGGATTAAGGAGACATAGAAAACATGCAGTGTTGTGGAGGCCTTCAGGAACCACTGATGTAAGGAATATGATTATATTCATCTAGCACACAAGAGGTAGCATAATAAGTCAAACTGACTGAGTATTAAAACTCAACAGTTGCCTTTACACTCACTTAAAACTGTTGCTTTATTTCAAAGCGTTGTCCTTCCCTTATAAAACATCTGCAGTGAGTTATACTGACCTAGCGAAGCCTCCTGGCCTCTCTTTCAGACTCCAGAAGTGTCAGGACATCTCCTTCTCTTACTGGGCCCTTCACGTTTCTGATGATGGATCTGTTGCTGTCATCCATGAACTCAACGCGTACCTATGTAAGGACATCGTGTTACATCTTAATCAAAGCAACACTTCTAAAATGATAAAAACAGCGATTTTCTCATGACGTGTCATATGGAGCATAAACATTTACAGTATAATTTACTGAATTTATAGATTCTAAAGTGCAGGTGGTTTAGCTAGAAGATTAGTAGCCGGCACAATAACGTTACATCGTCACGCTTATAAAGTGAATTATAGACAACACAACGTAATTCAATTCCAGAATATAAACGACTATTTTTACTAGTCAAATAATCCCCAAAACAGTCTCTGGTCATGTTGCGCATGCCTCGGAGCATGAGGAGTCAGTTTGAGCTCACCTGGGTACACTGTCCCTGGGAGCCGGTTCTTCCCAGTACTTTTGTAACCTATAACAAAAACACGTTTAACACCAATGCAAATGTCATTATTTAAAGCAGTGTGTGGCGAAAAAAAGACAGTTTTACGGCATTAAAACCGTTGGATAGCCATATGCTAATGCTAACTAAAGGCCCAACGACACACACCGCTATATTTTTGAGCCTATCGTGAGAAGATTATGAGATACTTCAAGACGAATAAGACTTAAAATCAAACGCCTTTAATCTTACGAGCATCATATTGCATGATTGAGACGGAAATATTCGTGAACCAATGTTTTTCTTACTCTAGCGAGTTTGATGGGCTGCACGCGGCTGGCATCCATGATTTCAGCTTAGTTCGGAAAGGAAGTCACGTGGTCCCAACGGGTTTTATATACCCACAGTAAACGGTACATTTTCAATTGATCAGGTTTTATTTTTAGTTATATGTTGGTATAGTTTTAAAAAATGCAAATAGAATAAAAGAATGGACTTTGTGTTAATAAAATATAATTTTACAGTAACAACAAACCCACTTCCGGTTCCGGGATCACGAGTGACGATCTAGGACCAGCAGTACGCACCACAGTAAAGATCAAATATCTGTTCGATTATACACTATTGTATACTATAGTAGTAATAATAATGGCGATTCTATAAAATAAAGGATTACATGTTTCTTTGAACCTTTCATATGTGGTATGTAATTAGAAAAATAATAAATAAAGTCAAAATTATGATGAACAAAAATCAGTACACACCCTAAACCCAGAAGAAACATCTATGAAGATATGATGAGAACATATAAAGTGTATTCCATCAGTTTATGAGAAGGCAATTCAACAGGCTTCAACATATTTAAGTTCTGCAAGCTATTTATAGAGCCTTAACTATAAAGGTAGATATATCATATGTTTTGTTTATGCTAATTTAAGTTTTGTCTAATCACATTGATTATACTATTGAATATTGTAAAACATGAATAAGGGCACAAATGGAGAGGATATGAAAGAGGAAAGAGAACAGAACAAGATAAGGAAATTATGGGATTAAAGGATTTTCATATTGGATTTGCCCTGAATTGTTGAAATATCAGACTGAGCACAATATTGGACTCATATGTAGCTTAAAAGCAAAATAAACAGAAATTTGCTGTGAGCATTTAATAACCTTACAGTATCCCTGCAAATGCTATTTATCCTTTGCCTTTCCTCCTCCAAGGGCTCAATCCTTAAATCACAACACTAATCCTCATGACTGTATTTTTAACTCTGCCGAGGACAGAAAGAACAGCAATGGGATTACGGCATCAGTGAGGTGGGGCAAATCCCAACTCTTGATCTTCAGTTGAGCCGAAACAAATACAGTTGCTTTTTCTTTCTCTCTTTTTAGCTATATTGCCAACCATAAAAAGCTGGAAGCAGTGGAATATGTTTTCTCAATCTATCTGGAAATTTCCTTAAAGCTGCAAACCAACACTCATTTTAAAGGGAAGTGGGACTTGTGGAATGTAAATTCTGCCTTTTTTTGCTTTTATCTGTGACAAGTAATCAGTCTCTTTTCAGTTCTTTACCCATTCTACAAACAACCATAGTAATGGATCATCCAAGAAGGCATCTGAAAAAACTTAAAAAGAGACGATCGAGTCTTTTTGCTAGTGTCAAACTTAATGCCAGTTTTTCACAGAGTGTAGAAGAAGAAGAGAGTGCCTTTCCGTTTTCACAAGACAGCTCTGTGAAACCTTGGACGTCGATGGACAACCTCGATACTCCATCACCTCAGGCAAGTGACAAAAGAGATGAAGAAAAGAGAAAAAGCAGTGAGGCCGAAGCCGCAAAACTGGCACACCGTCATTCAACGGTCATCAATGTTAACGTAGGTGGAAAACTCTTTACCATTCCCAAGCACTTGGCTATCAGATACCCTAAAACCAGAATAGGCAGCTTAGCCCTGTGTAAAGACCCTGTCAAGCAGCTAACGCTCTGCGATGACTATTGTGTGCTCACTAATGAGTTTTTTTTTGACCGGGATCCTACTTTCTTCCACTACATCTTCCACTTCTATTGTAGCAATGTGTTATGGGTCATGGAGAGTCTTTGCCCTGTCAATTTTGAGGAGGAGATGAAGTTTTGGGGCCTGCACTTGCGGGACTCTCCTCGCTGCTGCCGCATTCTTTACGAGGAGAAACTAGACGAGATAAGAGACCAGCTGAAAGTGAACAGAGAGCTTATGGCCGAAATCGAGCCCCAGCATAACGAAGAGGGTTTCAAAACAATGTTTTTAGGAGGCTTTCGTAAAATGCTGTGGGACCTGATTGAGAACCCATACTCCTCGATGGCTGCCAAGGCCTTTGCTGTGTTCTCCAGCCTCTTTGTGCTCATCTCTATTGTAGCAATGACTCTAAACACAGTGAGCGAACTGAAAGATTATAAAATCTATGGAAGAACCTACATGGAGTGTGTGGAGATCACTTCCATCCTCTTCTTCACCTTCGAGTACTTCCTTCGCTTGCTGACAACGTGCAACGTCAAGCATTTTGTGAAGAGTGCACTTAATTTTGTAGACTTAGTGGCTGTCATGCCTTACTTTATCCAGCTGATTTTCGAGGCTTTTGCTGACCAGGAAGATATGAGCGTTCAGGATGATCTGAAGACGATGGCAAGGGTTAGCAAAGTTAGCAAAGTGCTCAAAGTTGTCAAACTCATGAGGATCTTTCGCATTTTGAAACTGGCGAGGCACTCGACGGGCATGCGGGCTTTTGGCTTCACTCTTCGCCAGTGTTTTGAACAGGTCTGCTGTCTGTTTCTGTTTATTATCATGGGGATCTTCACCTTCTCTGCTCTGATGCACTCAGTGGAACAGGATGTTGCAGGAACACCGTTTAGCAGTATACCAGATGCCTGGTGGTGGGCAGCGGTGAGTATGTCTCAAGTAGTCTCCAAACATTCGTCACTATGCAGCAGAACCGCAGCATAATTCATATGCACATGGCCAAATCTATGTGTGCTACCTGAACATATAGTTTTCAAACCATGGCTATTATTAGGACTTTGCTGCTATATTAGCCTCCGCTATTCTGGGAAGGCTTTCAGCTCAGTGTTAGAACGTGGCTGTGGGAATTTGCTTCCATTCAGAAGTGATGTGGGGCGATGGAGTGGGCTCACAGGGGGCCAATGGTGATCAGGTTCAGGCTGTGTACAGATCAGTCTTCAGCACGACTAATAGTAATTGAAGTAAAGGTGAAATAACATACAAATACTTGATGAAAGACTAAATAATTTTTAAAAACTAAGTATATTAAAAAAGTAATAAAAATGGCATAATAAAATGACTAAAACTGAAATAATATGAATATGAATAAATTTTATGAATAAATTATACAATAGTGTTTAAATAATGCACTGCACTAGACTCATTCAAAAGTTTTACTTTATCATACGTTAAAATAATTTATGTTTAATCTCTAAGGATACTGTATATAGCTGTAATCGTAATTTACACCTACTATCATGTAGTTTATATAGGAATAAAGGTGTCCACATACATTTGGCTTTAAACACATCCAAAGCTTACATACTTTAAACATTTTTACACGCAAATATAATACAATTGGGCATCATTGTATGCATTTATTAATAGCATCACTTGCATGCAAGTTTTATTTTATTTTATTTGCTATCATTATCACCATTTGCTGTGGCTTTTGTATCCTCCTATCCTCTTTAAATTGTTAGTCCTTATCCTCTGGCAGCTGTGTTTAATCTTATATAATACCTTGTAATGCCGCTCAATTGGAGGCATCCATGCTGATTGGAAAAGTTAGATTAGTTTGGAACTTCCTGGGGCTTACTTAGTCTCACTAAGTTGACTTGCATGCTAAATTCTAAGATGATAAACTGATGTGGAGACATAATTCTCTCTTTTATTTGACCAGTATTTAAGACATTGTTTGAATCAAGTTTTTTTCCCACTGTTACAGGTGAGCATCTCTACTGTAGGATATGGAGATGTGGTGCCCATTTCTTACTCCGGTCGAGTGGTGGCCTTCGGGTGCATATCTTTTGGTATTATTCTAAATGGGATGCCAATCTCCATCCTGTTTAACAAATTTTCAGACTATTATGCCAAGTTGAAGGCCCAGGAGTGCACTAACACCAAAGTCCAGCGAGGTTTGAACCTCAAGAAAAGACTGCAAAGAAAATTAGAGAACTGCTTCGAGCCTCCAGCTGAGGACTCTGATGAGGACAATAGACATCACATCGGCCAGTGCCATCATTAAACGTCCTTGTCACCCCGACTGCCTCGCTGCCCTTGAACAGTGAGCTCAGGTTCCCAGCCTGCCTTGAATTAAATCGGGATTTAAAAGTTGGGTGAATGCCTGGTTAAAGAAAATCAAGCCATTAGCTTTAAGGTGGCTTACAAATGTCGCTGAGGATCTTCGGTGAGCCTGATTTTCAGCAGTTTCTGTTCACCCTGCAGGCAAAAAAAAATGGATTCAAATAAAAAGAAGACTGCACAGTGTTAATTGCAAGATCAAGACAAAGAATTAGAATGCTGTGATCCATCATTGCCTCTCTATAAGGTGGTGGAAGTGCACTGTACAGATAAATACATACGTGAATCCTTGGATCCTGAAGATTTTTCTTCCTCAATTAAAACAAAAAAGGATTTCCGAGGATCAAGTGAGACTTATGTGGCCTTCAGGCACCTTTGGTGTATTTGGAGTGTTGCTTTCACATAGATTCTATATTTAGGCAAAGTGCATTTGGATACCATGGCTTTCAAAGACAGGGAAAATAATAATAATAATGAACACTGTATTTGCGTAGTCCTCAGTAAGCACTTTATCAGCCCTTCAGATTAGCCCAACACGTATTTTGACTGTTTCTAGAAGGTCTGAAGGGTGATTTCCTCAATTTTTTTATTATTTTATATCTGCAGTAAGCCAGAGCCATACGATAACAAAAACCTTGTTCGTTTCTATTCCCCTTTCTTTTTACCCAATGCAGTTTAATCCTATATCCTTCCTTTAAAACATAATATAATCATCATATTATCACTTTTAAATAGCAAAGTCCCTTTTTTTCTGTGTGTTACATAACAACATATTCCTCCAACTTGCATACACGGGAAAACTAATACAAGACAAGCAAATAGTTTCTGCTGATGAAAGAGAACTAGTTCACCATATGTATGTCGCTACATGAATAATTCACCATATAATCATTAATAAAAAAGCTGTAGGCTCCATGAAACCACATGCAAATGAAACCAGTATCATTTTCTGTATTAAGCCCATGCACAATGTGAATCTCAGAGGGGTTGCTTTCCTTTGGCTCAGTGTAAAAGACTTTGTCTGTATTGTTTTCAGAGTTTCCCCATGAACATCTTCATTTTTTTGGTCTTCTCTGAAAACAATCTAAGCGCTAAGTAAGCACGTAAGCTAACGACAGTGAGAAGTCAAGCGATCTGACTTAATGTCTAATAGGATTTAAGGATCAAGAGGACCCGTGATGCCAATGTTTTGAGTGAAATGTTCAACTTCAATTAAGAGAATGTACAGACAAGAGCCCTTGACAGCTGCATGTTAGCGGCCTTTGTTGAACAGCAAAGGTCATCCTCCGCCAGTGACAGCAGGGAATTACTGCATAACGGTCAATTATAGGATCATCCAGTAAATTCAGACAATACTGGAATAACCAATGTATTTATTTGTTATATATTGTATGTTCCTCCTCTGTTGTTTAACCCACCCCAACAACGAGCACAAATAAATCATCAGTATATCAAATTTAAATAAATGGCTAAAGGTCAGTCAAGAAAGTGCCCTGCATCCATATTTTTTGCATAATCGTTTCAAAGAGGTTGATGTGTAAAGGTGAGAAGATGAGGTAAGATGCACACAGTGTGAATTTCCTATTAATTGAAAAGATATTCACTGACAACTTAAAGATCATGCATACTGTATATCATAATATATGACATATATGGAAATAATAAATGATTCCATTCAACTGGCCTAAAGTTTATGATAATATCAAGATGTTTGATATTATGGAGGGCCAAATTATTCAAAATTAAATAACTAAACAAATGTTGAAATATATAAATACATTGTTAAATACACAATGAAGTTATTAAATATATAAAATAAATTCAGATATAAATTGAGATATATTAATATTTAATTATTTAAGTATTTATATATTTATTGATTCATTAATTTATTTAATTATTTATTTATAACAAATTGGTTGATTGAATAAATAAATAATTGAATGAATTAATAAATAAATACATGAATTAATAACTGAATGAATAAATAATTTATTAAATTAATACATGAATAAACAAACAAATATATAAATATCTAACAAATTAATTAATTAATATATTTATTTCAGCATTTATTTATATGTTTAACTATTAAATTATGTATTTAATCATTTATTCATGTATTTCAACATGCATTTAATAATTTGGCCCGCAATATGAAATGCCTAATTCACAAAATTATTAAATAACATTGGGAAGGAGACTTTACAAATGTAATAGGTTACAAATCGCCCTATTTAAAATGCAGACCTATAACTATTTAAATTAATTTATTGATGTAACATAACTTGCATGACTTTTTTCATTCTTTTTCTAAATTTACCTTTCTAATTGTTTCCCAAAAATTTCCTAAACTGTTCCTAAATGATTTTGAAACATTTAAAGCAGTCAGGGTTAACCTTAGTTCACTTCAATTAAGACTATAATAATTTCATTTCACATCACCAAAAATCTAATTATACTGTGAAATCAAATCTTTCCATATTGCTGTGACACTGGCATCTAACAATGCCTTGAAATCTTTAAATAACAATGCATAGCCTATACATAAACAGTTGACATGTAACAATAAACATGCATTCTATTCTTTCCCCTAAACATTGATGTCTCATATTTTAAAACGGTTTTTCATTTTTTACTCACTAACTGTAACAGAGTACAGTCACATTTATTTTGTAATTATGTAACACTGTCAGCTACTTCCAAACACTGATAAAAACTACATTCATTATAATAACTATCAAAATAGATAATAAGAAAACCCTAGCAACAGCATTCCACTAGAGGGCTTCTGTTCTGTTAGCTTTTCACTGAAAAATAAAAACTAAATATTTACCCTAGCATTCCAAAGAAATGTACGACACAGTTTTAGTGCAAAAAAAAAAAAAATAATAATAATCTAAAACTAAGAGTTTAAAGTCGAAATATAATGTTTAGTATAGTGCACTTGTAAATGACCCGGATTGAGAGAAGGCCACCAGATATAGGCATATCTGAATATTGTTGCGTCCGAGTGGCCGCTTGACGTTACTGGGATGAGATCTCGCAGAAACCGTCATTTACAAGTGCACTATCCTAAATATTATATTTCAACTTTAATCTCGTAGTTTGGACTTTATTCTCGTAATATAACGACTTTAATCTTGTAGTTTTAGATTTTTTTTTGTGGAGGCACTAAAACTCCGTCGTAGTAATGAATATGTCCATTATCAAATAGATAATAAATTAACAAATAATTGTTCTCATAAGAATTAAAACTGTTTAGATGGAATAAATCTCACAAATGTTGATGTTCAGATATAAGGTGCATATTAATACGATCATAACCATTAAGCAAACGCGAGATTTAATGATTAATATGGAAACAACTTACCCATAATACTAAAAGCATTTCATTGACGCATTTCTGTAAGCTCATAAAACAGATATTAGAAGTAAATACGAAAAATGTGACCAGCTATCACAATTTTCCTTGAACTTTCCTTGAAGCAATACAATATATCACAGCTGACATGTTTTATCTGAAGGCCTCGAAGATCAGAACATGATTTTCTTCATCCAAGGCCAGATAGATGCTTGTAGAATCATGCATGCCAGAGCTCTGATGGGGGGTATAAAAACCCCCAAATTGGTTCGGTAAGTAGCCTGCAGTACCTGAACACACTTGAATATTGTGCATTCCAATTCGGCCACCCCAAGAAACACCATGAGCATGAAGTGGTTTGCATCTTTAGCTTTTTTAGTTCTTCTCGAGATTTCCAAGACTGAGGGTCAAGATGTACGAGTGAAGCTTTGTGGTCGTGAGTTCATTCGGATGGTGGTCACATCATGTGGAAGTTCTCGACTCAGAAGGAGCCTGCCTGATTCATACCTTGACTTCGCAGACCCCCACAGTAGGTTTAACTTCTTCAGATGTTCTCGTAGTTTCCATTTCATTAACCTTTTATTTACTTTATTCTCTATGTTGATGCCCCTCTACTGTTTTTCAGGGAATCTACAAAACTGGCTCGATAGAGTTCTCGTCGCACACCAGAGAGGGACCCTGGCCGCTGAGGACGAGCAGTGGAGGGAGCGTGACTCCCACGAGAGCGAGACAGAGCATCCAGCCCCCCATCAGCACACAAGCCCACCAGCAGAGCTTCTGGAACACTCCAGCACTGTGCAGGATCTCACCATGTCCTCCAGGTCCCGCCGTGATGTGGGGCCAGCAGGCGTCTGCTGTACTTCAGGATGCACCATGAGTGAACTGATTCAATACTGCTGAGGATGGATGTAGAGCTCAGATGTCTTCTGCCCTGAAGTACTACTGAAGCTGCATGTGGTACATTCAAATATGCTTCATTAAACATTCCATCGAGTTACCATTATGGCTTCATTTGTCAAAATAAATATATACATGAACTAAAATTAAAAATACTTCCAAAGCATTTATTAATCTTAATTAATGTTAGTTTCAGCATTCACTAATACGCTAGTGTAATGAAAAAGCTATTAAACTGTTAATAGGCTATGATTTAACAGACCTGTGCTAACATGAACTAATAATGAACAGTATTTATATTAATGTTAACAAAGATGAATATGTACTGTGACAAATGGATATGTAATTGTTAGTCAATGCACAAAGGAGAATTACTGTAACGTGTTACAATTATTTTTATTGTTGGTAGAAGATGTATGTATGTAATTGAATGAAAATTTCATAGTTTATATTATATGAGTTATTAGATGCTCTCTCTCTCTCTGTCTCTCCCTATACATACAGAAATCATAGACTTGTGAATTATTTCAGTGGGACAGATGGCACTGAAAGGGACTTTTGTGCAATAAATGAATAAATGACTGTCTGGTGTAATCTTTGAAAAATTACATTTTTGAGAACTTTCAGGCAATGATCAATGTCTTGAACAATGACAACAAAAATAAACCCATCAAACAATATTTAAAAAAAAAAAAATGTTAATGTAGAAAACAACATCTAATTATTTAATGACTAGTACAAATGAATTATGCTGGTGTAATTTGTTCTAAAACAAATGTAGTAGCTCAACATATTATAAACATACCGCTAGAGGGAGCACCACTAGAAGTGAAACGTTACTTCAAAATCACTTTCTATATTAAACTTCCCAAAACTGCATCAAAATAACGCTTCACTGTTTACAGTGAACTAAATCACACATTTGAATCAAAGGGATTTGCTTGAAATATGGCAACAGGAAACTTAAGCAAAACAAAAACCCAGGGGTGCTGTTTAAAAATGCCACAAAGACTCAAATATGCTAACGTTTCATATAATCAGTGGTAACACGTTTGCACACACACACACACACACACACACACACACACACACACACACACACAAGCAGTGGCCTTCTTCTGGCAGCTTCTGAAGATAAGGGACTTATGAAGTACCTGAGAGGGATATATCTGTAAAAAAAATTTTGGATTCCTGAAATCATCAGGTAAATTTGACCATGATTAGTGTGTATAATCTCACAAATATCCAGATTCACAAGTATCATCAGAGCACTTTGTTTCAGGGAAGGTTAGGCCTATTATGAATTAAAAGTAGCAAAAATGTCTGAAGCAAAAAAGAAGTATGATTTTTTTTTAAAATTATAAATAAAAATGATCCTATTGCCTGAAATATATTATTTAAATGATTAATACATCGTGCATATCTCTGGTTTGAGGAGCTGTTGATGTTCACAGTGGGGCAGACCCTGCAGTATATGGGAAACCGGAAACTAGAGCGACGGGACCCAAAAAAAGCAAGACAAGTTTTTCATCACTGCTTGTGAAAACATACCCCGATAAGAAAGACCGGTCAAACCACACCAGCTTTCTCAAAAATACTTTTCACCTTTCACCCCTAAATTAAAAAACCTTCAGCATGGTCACATTTGCGACTAGAATTTGAAATCTGTTGATTAACTCTTTTCATGTTGAATGATAATATTAATATAGTTATGTAGCCTATTTTGTATTGAATATATTACAGAGGTCATGGTGTTTACAGTAATTTTAATAAGCTACAGGCAGTTTTCTACAGTTATATTTTTCCTAAAAATAGATTTAATAGTTAAAAGCAGTTTAATAGAACTTTTTTTTCTTGCATGCATGTTTTTACCAGTGGACAGTCTCTACTCGCATGCTGAAACATTTACATTTGTGAAGATGTAAATGTTACAAATAAGTCAACTAACAAGCATCTCAACTCAATCTCAGTGATTTACTGTCAAAAATTAATTTCCATTAGACAAATATTATTAGCAATTGCTCTTTTGTATGGAATAAAAAAAAAGATTTATAATTGGTCTCCTCTCCCTCCTACCAAATCGGGTGCTGGTACGAGTTTTGGTGGCACTGGTTTTAGTGCTCTCATATTAGTATGGAGCCCACTCGAGACTCATTTATTTAACAAAAGGAGAAATCTTGGTTTCTGTATGTGAAAGAGCTTATCAGCATACACAGTCTCTGTTTTTCCTAGTCTTACATCCCATCGGCAGCGCAAACAGACTTCACCCACTCCCACTCTACACTCCTCTTATCTGCTTTCCTGCCCCTGCACTTCCCCTGTGAGTGAGTGGGTGTTCTCACTACAGCTGCCATGCATAATTAAGGCTGCAGTGGAGGTGTACTGCAGTGGTGCTGAGTTGCAACGCCATTACAGGCCGCTGCAACGTTCATGCCTCACAAGTGACCATGTTAAACACCAGAGCAACAGAGATCCCCGTTTTACACATGTACTGTATTCCCTCAGTAGGCTAGCTGCTCGGTGAGCACGCAGTATGTGCTTAGATTAACTGTACTGAGCCCAGTTTAGATCTTTGCTATTTAATGCAGAAAATGCAGCTCACTGAATTCAACAAAGATTTTGATTGTAAACACACACTGGCTCACTGCCTGACATCCTGACAAGAACTACTTGCAATTATATAGTGCACACACTGTGAGGGATGTCCTCACAGGAGATCTCTTAATAGGCTCTGCTTCACTACTGAGACTTGATCACCACGTGTGGTCCCTCTCAGCAATCAAGAGAATACAATCCATTAATATTAATTGGATGCTGGATTGCATGCATATGTTATAGATTAGTGCAGTAAGCTACTGCAGTACAGTGCTGAATATTATTTCATCAGCTATAACCTATGAGTCTTCAATGCTGCCAGGGACACACGTTTTTCTGTAAATGAAGAGGAGAAATAAACCTCAGTGCATCTTTGTACAGTTAGTATTTAGACCAATGGGTTTAACACAGCTTTTCTCTACAATTACTGAACAAGTATTCCTTATATAGGGAGGATTCCTATTGATACATCAGGTGCCAAGGTTTATACAACATATATGTAGACTGAAAGTGAAAATTCTTCAAAATTACCAAAACAAAGCCTGAGATTTGAACGCGATTCTTGGAGGATCTGGTATTCAGAGCTTTTTATGCAGATCCAACCAAATAAATTTACATTTAATGTTAAAATTTGTCTTAATTCTTATAAAAAATAAAATAAATAAATTATTTAAAAAAAATGTTGAAATGTACTCTTACAGGTCCTGGAATTGCAACAACTGATTTATATTTTTACAATTTGCAAGTTTAAAAAAAATAAAAATGTTGTCATCCTTTACTTCTAAAGTCAACTTTCTTTCCTCTAAAAATAATCAAGTGTTTTGGACCTTATTGACTTTTGTTGTATGGAAAATGTAAAACAGTTCCAAATATATTATTTTGTGTTTCACAGAAGAAAGAAAGTCCTAAAGGTTGAGAATAACATGAGGTTGAGTTAATTATGACACAACTTTTCATGTTTATTGAACCATCCATCTGTAAAGTCTACAATAGTAAATCAGGATGTCAATAAATCGTTCACGTAAAGACATTGCATGATATCAGATCTGCTCTTGAATGGCTTTCACAGTGAATTTTAAGATGATTGACTCTCATTCTCCTTCGGCTGTGAAAGTCATGGAGAGGGCTTAATTAGGACATCATAAATTCCTGCAGAGTACATTCACATAATCTTGCATGAAAGCAGATTTCACTCTAAAAATGAGAGTATTACTAATGCCGAGGCTTTATGTGAGGAGAATGAGAGTATAATTCCAACAAGAAAAGAACACCAACCATGACACTGTGAAAAGAACCTGCCCAACTCTGTGTCAAAGTCATGCATAAGGTCTTTCTCTGTCTCACTATGGATTGCAGATAATCAAGGCTAGACATGCATAAGTCACTTTATCCTTACCACGGTCTGTCTGTCTTCGGTGAAAGGAGACTGCAACTGTGGGACGGTGAAATTTGATGGGTTTTAATCAGAAATGGCATTTGCTATCAAATAAGAAATCAAAACGTTCGGTTGACTCTCTTTCAATCCTGTCTATCTTCTGATGCAATCATGTTAAGGGCTGACTCCAGTTTTATTCTCAGCCTCATCAGACTGTGACACCCTGCTGTTTCCCCTTCAAAATATTTGCACCCTCTTTGGTAATAAAGTCACTTTGAGGTTGATTAACACAAACAATTGAATCCCATTAAATTCTGTTTTAAGTGACAGGCTGCTTGTATGTCAAATAATGGCCCCTGAGCAAACCTCATGCACAAACGTACGTAATCCTCTTAAAGATAATTGAAAAAACAGTCATGCTTTACTCTTGACTCTGATGCACCTTGCACAACTGTATAGGTTGTAGGTGTGTTGTGTAAGATTGGGCTGAAATTCCTTCTAAACCTACAAATTCAATTGAGCTGAATTTGTTGATAGATATATTGCAGACAAAACATTGTGATGACTGGGCCTGTATTTGATTTGACAATTTCCACAAAAACCATTCCCATGCCATTGAGCTGATGTACCAAAGTAGTCTGCCAGATTAAATATACTGTCAGACTGCAAACAAATGCAAAATGTCCGTCATTCTGAGACACACAACACACACTCCAGCACTGCGCATATGCGCCAGTACACAAAATCCAGACTCCAGCAGCAGCAGTGTGTACAAATCTACAAAGGATATCATGCATCAGCAAAGATCCACATTATAATGACTCTTAATGATACTCAAAAACGTGCCATGAATTAAAACGTAAGCATATTACGCACAATAGAATGATCAACGTGATAACCCAGGACTGCATGCAAACATCATTGCTTTTTTAAAAAGCATTCAAACATGCTGAAACACGTTTGTCCACGTGCAATAAAATTGTATTTGTTATTTGTCCATGCATTTATAAAAACCAGGAGGACGCAAAGGCAACAATAGTCCTTATCAGAGAACAGCAAAATGGTGTCTCCATCAATGGTGCATTCATATGTAGAATCCTTTTATTCCGAAAGCTGCATGAGCATCATTTTGTGATCAATTTTGCTGCGGTTCGTGCGTGCACGGGAACCCCCGAGCCCCCACCCTATTCATCCACCCCCGCTAGTCTCTCAACAACCCAGATCTAAAAATAGAACAGGGATCCCCCCATCAATTTACAACACGTCACAAGGTCATATAACCCTCCTCTCACGATCCTCGATCAATACTACAGCGTGACGGACTAGTGTGGATCTCGGGACCAACATTTTAGTTTGCTGCACGTGAAACGCACGTTCGCGTGGATTTTCCTTTCCCCCCTCCTCAGTTAGTCACGACGTGTATAGCCTAATTAACTGCGGGGGAAGTGTTTTCTATTCTCCTTTTTGAGATACAGTACCTTTCAAGAGGAAAACGTTCAATTTCTGGAGATGAAATTGAAGGGGAGACACGGAGAGCGCTCGAGCCATCGGTGGCATGCATATTCACGCGCTGGAGGGCATGCCCGTCTCTAGACCGAGAATCTCTCCACACAGGACAACGAGGAATTGTGTTAGTGTGGACTACCTGTTTTGACTGCGCCCTCTTGTTATTTTGATTCGGTTTATATATGCACCTGTTTTATATTATTTATTGTGCTGATGTCATTGTCAAGAGCGCAAAAAAAGGATCTGAATGAAGATGCTTAAAGTGTAAGGTAAGAAAGTGGAGATTCTGTAACTTACTAGACATTTAAGTTTTAACGCCACAGCCCATCGCCTCACATTTGGTACTTCATGTGGTTCCCTCTGTTAGTATTAGCCTTAAAATGGCAGACCAGATGTGATGAAAGAAGGTTTCTCAAGGCCTTTGAAGCATATCTTTGTGATGATTTATTCTGACCTATCTTAATGTTGCCCTTTCATTTATACAGACAACCTTTGTCAGGGAAGATGAAAAATATGTCACACCCTCCACCCCTCCATACATCCAAGTGCATGTTTGTTTTATAATCACATCTGGGGAGGGTTTCCCCCCTTTGTTGTTTTTTTTCAATTGTGTTTTTAACTCCTTTTACGTTATGGCCTTATTTTGTTTTCAAAAAACTATAGTGGCATTAATAACTAAATCTAAGGAATTCACATAGCAAGCAGCTCAGTATGAAAATATTCTCTCCTCATCGTTCTTGACAACTGCAACATTAATAAAGCAGCAAAAAGCTAAGTTCATTCGTGAATGAATAAAAAAACCAAACCCAATTCTAAACCAGTGTGAGTGATAAAACTGAAAGTGTCTAACATGATTCAAGCTGCAATGCAAATACATCAAGGCTGTCTGTTTTTAACAAACAAATCTTTTAACTTTAAATTTCTTTGCATACAATGTACGATTTTAATACGTGCTTGAGCAAATTCAATGTAATATCTGTTTTGAAAAGCAAACATGTCTGGCATTTTAAGCCTGGTCCTCGTCCTCTCCCACTAGGCATTTAGAATAATCTTTGTGGATCACGACTTCTGTCAGCTCGGTTCAGCTCCTGCATTTCCCCTTAAAATATCCTTGTATGTGAAAGAGCTGATTTGTTGTATCATTCTCATAATACTCCATAGATTGTATTGCCCTGTGATGCGTGTTTCAGAGGTAATGTCTCTCTGTCAGTCAGACATGAGGGACTGTATGCTGCATATTGAATTGTACATACCGTCCATTGCAAACTCTGACAGCAATGTCTGCCTGATTCCTATTTAAATTATAGGCATTTGAAGCATTACATACTGTATGTGTGTGTGTCTGTGTGAGAGGGATTCAGTTTACGTTTTCATGCAAGCAGGCTGTCGTACTTCATTTTGGGAAGCACTACAGTAAATCGACCCTCGCTGATAAATTCTGATTCATATTTGAGAAAAATACAAAACTTTGCAGCTTTTTGATTGATCATTTTGATAACAGTGTGCATAACACTGGATGTTATAGCTACAGTAACAGAGTGTGAATCTATCAACAATTTTAAACGGGATCGCAGAATACCTTGAGATTTACTGTGCATATCTAAACCTCGACCAGTATGAATAATGGGTATTGAAAATGTTGTTTTTATTCAAAATATTATAGGATATATGACATAGCAAAATATTACAACTGTTCACATATTCAGATTCTGTTTTTTTAGGTGGGTGATATCAGCAATATTTATTTAGTTGCAGTATTCTATTAATAAACGAGCAGACTGTGGGTTTTGCTTGTAAGAGCCTAGTTGTTTAGAAGCAAATTATTTTAATAAAATAATTTTCATTTGGATTAGATGGTCAAATACCTGCATGCCAGAAATTAGTTCTCTGTTATTATACATTCAGCCATCAATGTATTTGGCCACAGTTATAATAATTAGATTTGATAAAATAAGTAATTTGGTCTAAATATCTAAAGGCCTTTCTGTCTAAAATAATAACACTTTTTTTAAACCTTTTTTTTTTTAACTGTTGGGTCTTTCTATGACATCTGTATTTTTTTATTTTTTTGCTGCAAATTCACAAATCTTTCTGTATTTATAGAATTTAACCTGATAATATATTGTTTTACTAAGCTGGGTTTTTTCACGTGCTGACAGTTAGTCCCAGGATTGATTTCAGGTTTCACTATCCTTCTGGCAATTTAGTCCTCACAATACAATACCTGATCCACAGCTCTCATGGTTGTGGTTATTTCAGGACCAAAGAGAGCATCTTTATCCTCATTCTTTCCAACACTCATCTCCATTCTCATTATCATCCAGCATAATAGGATGTCCTCAGTAAACTATCATTGATATTAATGAGGAAAGTTATTTATATCTGTGCGTTCACAAATGCTTAAAGTCTTTCATCTCTAGCATTTAAAATGTAGACTTTTATCACACAGAAATTGAATGATGAATTGGCATTCTATGATTGCAGATTGAAAATTATGCCGAGACCTCTTGTTGCACAAGCTGGAGTGTGCGTAGGTGGAGAATTTATTCAAAAATACAAATCGTTTTTTTTCATTTATTTTAAGAACTGTTTGTCTGCACTTATTTAACAATCGCATGAGCATACATGATTCTTACTAAAAATGTTTCTGTGGCATATGACAAAAACGTATAATAGTTCCGGTGTTGAACTATACATTTTTGGTATTGGAATATGCATTGTCTTATGTTTTATGGAAAACGAACTACTTATAGACATCATAATAAATGTATTCTAGAATAAACCACTGAAGTGTTTCTGATAAGTGTGTGTCAGTCAAGGACATTGTGTTTAAATGGAAGATCCATTCTTCATTAGTCGTCCTTGTGTTTATCAAGTGTGATTTATTCCACATTATACAACAGTCAGTTCCGGTCGCAAAGTTTATTGATTTGGAATAACAGCACCGTATATCAATCTCCTTTTCTGTTTTCACGGCATTCTAGACGTGAGCGTTGTAGAGTAATGAGTAATTGCAGTGTTGAGTAGAAATTCTGTCTAAAAAGTAAGAGTTAGATATATAAGTTCCCGCAGTCATGGAAAACCTGGAAATATTAGATAATAGGGATTGTGAAACATCAGGTAGGCTAAATTAATACAATCATACAAGTGATGAAAAATACATTTCTGTAATGAATAGGCTAAAGCCTACTATCATTCAATTAAATTGATGTTTTTACTGGCTAATAGCCTACCCTCTTGCTTAAGATCTTGGTGAGTTATTTTTTTTTTTACACTTGGCCAATCTGATTCACAGATGATGCCTGAATTATTCACTCATTGTTTTAATCCTTGTCCATTAAAACGTGATAATTCAAAATAAATGCGATGTCAGGCTGAATATGCTCGTGTGATATATTGCTTAACTATTGCCCTCCACTTAACACTCGGTTACCATATACGCGCAGGTTTGGACGCGCATTACGCTATAATAATAGCCAACATAAAGCATTTTTTAAAGAGGTACACCTGTCCCCTGAAGTGTTTGATGCTCGTTCTTTTTAATATCGTCGTTCAGTGGCACAGGCATGAAAAAGCCAATCCCGCCAAGACATCCATCTTTCGCCGCGTGCACGACCTTGCTAATACCCAATTCGCATCTCAGGTTTAATCTTATCAACTGTAAACATAAATCGCTTTTCGCACGAGGGCGGAGTTCATCTCGGCGATGACGTCACGAGGCAGGTCTCGCTCGAGCCCACCAATGAGACGAGGCATCTCGGTTCTTTTGGGGCACATCGCAATGAATGGGTGTCGGTGCTTTACAAGGCAAAGGAGCGACCACAACAAGACGCGGATATTGAGGGGATGCGGCATCGGCACGCGGGAGCTGTCCACCAGCAGCAGCACAGCAACGACGCGGACGCTCGTGACGGTCCAAAGGAAGCATCTCGTCCAGTCGCCCCGCTCTTTAGTCTGCCGCCCCCACCGCCATCGATAAAGGAGCGATCCACCTCCTCGCATCACAGCCGAAATGCACAGTCCTGTCCAGACCACTGCGCAAGGAACGGCGAGTGCCTGCGTTTGACCGGCCACGCTGACCGTCAGCCGCATCCGTTCGCAGGGGCCTCGTCTGCCTCTCAGTGTCATTCTGAGGGGCTCTCGCAGAGCAGCCATTCTCCTCAGCACCACATATCTTCCGTTTCCCCGCAGCCCTCCCCATCCGATCTACCGCCGCCTCTGCCTTCGCGCATTTCTAATACGCGGGATACGCGCCAAAAGAGTGCTAATTACAAACAAGACATCGGACAGCGTCGCGTCGGGGAGGGGGGGCGTCGAGACCAAAACCAGTTGCTGCAGCAACCCTCTTATAATCAACAAAGGGACCCCTCCTTTGAGCCACTCTTGCCAAACTCTGGTCAAGGACAGATAAATGCACGCGAGGAAGCCGATAAGGAGAGGCAATTAATTGAGCCTCAGGCTCAGTTACTGTTAGGCAGCAGCTTGCCTATCAACTACGGCATCGGCGGCTCGGGGCAGGTGTGCAGAAAAACACAGGCGCCGCTGTTGCAGCATCAGCATCAGCGGAGTGACAGAGACAGCAGCGGCGGTGGCAGCAGCAGATACCAGGAGGGGAAAAGCGCACTCTGTCAGCCGTATCGATGCGAGCGAGCGCTAGAAAGGAACTCGTCGGTGTCGAGTGGTGAAAACAGCAGCCCCCCGTACGGCTCCAGCAGTCAACTGTGGCCAGAGCCCCACGACAAGGAGGACAGGAAAAATCGCGCAGGCAAACACAAGGTGGGTTATTTATGTATGGCCACCAGCACAGCTTTCGGTATGCCACTCATATAGAAAATATACGCTGCGTTATATGCGGCCACGCCTGTCGTATGTTGTTGTTCTGTGAAATGAATAGCTTAATCGTCATGTTCAGCTAATTTGATTGCTAAAACATGTATTCGAAAGCAGCCTATCAACACGATGACATCAAGCACACTGCATCTCATGCATACACTCACGCGGACAGAAAACCCACTGTGCTTTTCACATCTCACACACGCACACACAAACACATAGACATTTAATTTAACAACCTAGGGTATATAAAAACGTGATATTTGTCTTCTTATTGCATTGCCCAAATCTGCATTAAAATAGTTAAAAATGACAGTTCAAGCGGAAGAATGCAAAGCTTGGGCATCATTATTGCCGGTTGAAAATTCAACCATTTAGTATAAGTGTTAAATTAAATTCTAATATATAATAATCCTTACAGCCATACGAAGGCAATGAAATGCTGTAAGTAATCCAGCGCTGAAACTGTAGAAAAAGGCTCAAAGGTTTTTGATTGAATTTTGATGGATTTGATATCAGTTTTCACTCTTCCTTCCCTCTGAGCACTCGTCTGGCACAGGACAGAACACAGATGAGATCCAGTTTCGCTCATAACTAAGTTATGATAGCCTATCATACTTAGTTGCTTCATTTTTGCATTTGTATGAAAAAATAAAAACACTTGAATTGTTTTTTTTCTTTTAAACAATTAAAACAAAGTGAAAACATCACGTGTGTAAACAATTTTCACTCACAAATTGCTAGTAAGTTAATTAAAGAAACAGTAACACATTAAAATCAACATGAAGTAGAAAGACTTGTTGAATTTTCTTATAATTTTCTTTTAAAGTGTACTGCAGATGACTGTGCTGCATGACTCTGTGCCATTTTTACAGCGTGCCCAAACGATGCCCTCATTATCTGTTGCCAGTGCCTTCATCTGCAGATCATTCAAAAGACTCGAACAGCTCCCAAGGCTCCATTTATTTTTCTGACCCTGTTATCTGATGCCACTCACCGAGGCTTCATTCATGTCTCCATTCTCTTGCTCTCTCTCAGGTCCTGAAACACCTTTTTTATTAGTTTGATCACAGTGGCTTATGTCCTTGGGTGGTACAGTCCCACAGAGTAAAGCTTTATATGTATATAGAATATATGTGCTGATTAAAATGTGGATAAGATTAAAATCAGCACAAAGCTATTTCCTGCAGTAGCCTTTATCAATGTTCTTTATCAGTAAACATTGTAAAACGCATTTCTCTAATGCAAAACACCTTTACTTATTTATGTTCTCTACTTTATATTGTGGTTGTCCTTAAACAGTGTAATTTGTGCACCAAATGGATTTGTAAAATATAAAAAGAACACAGAAAAGTCCAAAACAAGTTACTGCACCTTCCACTAGAATGTTTTTGTGTGGATCGCCAGTCATCACAAACACACAGTTGTTTCCAGAGTTTCAAGTTTGAATTTAACCCAAGTGCAGCACCGGTACGGCAGGAAGAAAGCTAACAAAGGAAGAAAAACAAACTGACCTTTTCAAAGAAAAAAAAAAACATCTGGATATCTGATGCTAGATAGTTGAAAGGAAGGATACTAATGAGAGTATACAGTCAAAGGAAATTCATTTAGACTAAGAGTCTTATCAGTTGAGCCGAATGTAGTGGGCAGGGTGGAGTCCAAGACCTTTAGTACTTCTGAACACTGTGCCCTATTGTGTACAAGCTTTGTTAATGGAAGACATGTTGCTCCAGGAATGCAAACAGTATGACTTTTGGAATACATCAACTATCCATCACTTTTCATCAGAGGAACTGCAACAAATAACCTTCCCACACGTTCGCTTATTTATGCTCCATTTCATTTAATTGTATCATTAAATGAAGCTTTGATCCTTAGATCATGATTGCTCCACTCAAGATGTGTCCAGCTGTACTCTGCAGACACACTGGCAGTTCACCCAACAGAAAAAAAAGATAGATCATGTAAGGTTCTTTTTTTAGACAGATATTTAATAACACGTTTTGTGAGCTTGTTAAGTTAAGTCATTGTTTTTCTTCATACATAACTTTGAATCAACACCCATAGCATTCTGACTGCTGTCCTGTGGTGCTTTTTATACGTAAAAAAAAAGCTTTTTACTCGTGTAGGCAGATATCCTTACCAGTGCATTTGTAACATTTTGTTCAACCACTCTGTTCTGGCTCTGTAATGGCTTAAACAAAAACTATTTTGTATGAAAGGGACCGATCAGTTACAATATCCTGTGACACAAACTGAAACTCAATAGTAGTTTGCTGTTGTGGTCTGTGTGATCCACAGACATTGTGCTCTAAAGGCTTAACATATATATATATATATATATATATACGTCTGCGCTTTAGTTGTAAACACTTTTTTTTATTTATCCTTCTTGTCAGTGTTTAAAGTTTCCTTTTGGCTGGCCTCTCTTTGCTTGCTCAGTGATCCTTGCTCTGGTGTTGAAGTAACGTCATGCGAAACGTCTGATAACCCTTTCTAATATAATTAATTAATACTTTATATGATGAAATATTAAATACTTGAAAGAAAACAAGCAGCAATTTAGTGTCACATCTAGGGCTGGGTATTGAGTTTGATACTTCTTAGGTACCGACGGAATTGCCTCGATGTAACCGAATATCGAAAAATGTCTCGCCGTTTGGTACCCAATTTCGATACTTAAAGGGGTTAATCTCATCAACGTCAGTGAGCCAATAAGGCTGCAGCACTAGTCAGTGTGTTTAACCAGAAGTGTGTAAAATGGCAACATCTCAACCTTAAGTTGCGCTCTCTATATCGTGCATGGTGCAGTTTCGCGCCACACACACTCATGTTTTATGGGGACATTCCATAGGTGGAATGGTTTTTATACTGTACAGACTGTATGTGGTATTGCCCTACACTGACCCTACCTAAACCTACCCCTTACAGGAAACTACAGGCATTTTTAGAGTTTCAAAAAACTTCATTCTGTATGTTTTATAAGCTTGTTTCCTCATGGGGAATTGACAAATGATAGGAATGTACTGGTATTCCTATCTTTGTGAGGACAAAGGTGATAAATACCAGGCACACACAAGTGAGCACACTCTCACTTTCAATAGTATTTGCCAATATTTAACCACAAAATTAAGGGTCACACGCCGGTTTTGTGCAGCTGATACCAATGCGTTCCAAACGGTATATGAAGATCACGGACGACAGATGATAAGTATCGAAGCTCACACGTACAGTAGTTTAGAAAACTGATCCCGTCCGAATAAGTCTACAGTGTAATTCGGCTATACATCCGCGCTAAAGGTGAAAGTCACCATAGCTTGTAGTAT
>JAUCMU010000042.1:8607403-8631342 GCA_032275025.1 Enteromius treurensis | reverse complement strand
GTGTAATAAGCGGGATAATATACAGGCAGCCGGTAGTTATCGCGAAATAAGCCCCTTCAGCGTGATACAAGACCCTCTGATACAAGACAAGCTGTCTGTTTTTGTGAACTCCTCTAAAGTGAGGACTATTTATACCTTGCAAAGCATTTACAAAGGAGATGTAGATACAGAACACAGAATATTTTTTCAAGATGCAAAAATTAAACGGTACAACTTTACACTTTGATAAAAGAAAAACAACCCTCTGCAATTTCATAGACAAGTGTACAGTTTCATATTTGTTTGCATCTTAAAATGAATAGTTCTGTATCCCTCTGTGTTGTGTTTGTTCATTTGTTCTGTTTGGAAGATAACTAAGCCTTTAAATCTCCTTTGCAA
Organism: Enteromius treurensis; assembly: GCA_032275025.1. NCBI lineage: Eukaryota > Metazoa > Chordata > Actinopteri > Cypriniformes > Cyprinidae > Enteromius > Enteromius treurensis. The sequence goes on along the minus strand of JAUCMU010000042.1, from coordinate 8,630,964 downwards.
CGGGTATGCTTATAAATCAGGAACAAGGCTAATAAACTGCTTACTAATGACTATTAATCTTGGAACAGTGCTTTATAAAGGATATACTGAATATTTACTAATGCTTAACTAACAATAATTCATAGCGTGTAGTTTTACTAAAGTGTTACCTATACAGACATCACATTAATATTTGTCCTCTAAACTACCTTGATCTACCTCTTCTCTGGTGGTCCTAGAGAGTTTAAATACTTAAACTTTGATGTATGCCTGTGTTACAAACAACTCCCAAAGCAATTCTTAATGCAGGGTCCACAAAATGAGGTGTTTCTTGCTGTGACCACTCAGTTCCCTTGAGATGTGGATTTTGTAATGGTTGTGCTATTTCTAGCCCTGTGGGAGAGAACTGCTACACCGCTACTGTCACATTCAGCTGAATTAACTATATTATCACATAGCTTGATCTTGCATGGAAAAATAGAAAAAGCAAAACAAGGAACAATGGCATGTGAATGTCAGCAGGAAAGAAAGGCGCTCCAGATGTGTTTGTTAGGAATCTGACCTTTAAAAAAAACCTCCCGGTGACCAACAGGTACATTAATTAGTTTACTGTGTAATTTGTCACACGGGAAATTTATAACAATTTCAGACCTAATTTTTCGTAGCGGGACCATTGGGACCTGGGGTTAAATTAGAAGGGGTAAGGGAGAAGGGAGTCTAATTTCACTGTTAAAATTAAATCTTTTAATTGCTTTTCTGTGGTTATATAAATTATGCACGCTTTGCTCAGTTTCTCATACTGGCAGAACATGAAATTTTGATTTGGGAATCTTTGCATATGGATTGTTTCTTCCAGAAACCTATTTCAATCACGATTTTAGTATAACTAGAATATAATTACTTTGATATGACAGATGTTTTACAGAAAAAACAAAGCATTTTGGTGCTTGCAATGACAAAAAAGTAAGGTAAAAGAATTAAACTAAATGAAAAAAATATTTAAGGCTAAAGTGTAATCATAAAAATACAGGGTTACTGACTATTGACTGATGGCTTAAATGGGCATACAGTTCCCTGAACTACGTTTACCTTATCGCTTATTAATGTACCTCTCCCTCCAGTCTGTATGAAACATGCTGATCTGTAATCTTTATTCTGTTGTACAACACTAACATTTCAACCAACAAGTCCCTCACTCCCACCAACACATTTAAGCTGGGATGACAGGACAGTGCCGAAAAAACGTTCAAGTATTCACATCATCAAAGACACCCACATAGCGTGATTGTGCATGTATGTCATAGGGAGTTTATACAGAGGGTACAGCTAATATCAAGCATAATCAGATGTTTGGCTCCCCAGTATGAGAGGTTCATTTGTTGCCATGGGGAATATTATGGAAAGTGAATTTTTTTCCTGACACAGTGGGGATTTACTCCTCCAGGGTGAAGCACTGCAGTGTATTGTGACGCAGATGGTTTAGACAGCGTCTATTCATACAAGCATGTTTCATTTAGTAAGCATGATTTTATAACTTTAGCCGAAGCTGCAAGACTGCATGGTGTGTTTGTTCATACTAACGGTGTGTTTCGTTTCTTGTTGCAGGAGTCTTCATATTCATTTGCACTGAAATGCCTTATCAGCCTTTCCACTGTTATTTTGCTTGGTCTTATAATAATGTACCACGCTCGGGAAATACAGGTTAGTTTATGATTATCAAGTTGATTGTTTTGTATTTGAATGATCTATTAATGCTGATTTAATGCTAAGGTGAAATGTGTAACTTATAGGTCATAAATATCAATGAACAGAAAACCTTTTTAAAGCAGGTTTTTGTAAGCACTTCCAATCCAATGGTTTCATATTGATTAGCGTTCCTGATTTGTTATGGGTTTGCCCATTCTCAGGATGCATTGCAGCATGACTACATTTAGCTGTTACTGTTTGTGGAATTATTGTTTTATGCTTGCTGATGATTTTTTTGCTGTTGTTGATTTTGTCATTATTGAGGTTTATGTGTGAAGTGCTGCAATCTATGAGCTTGTACGTTTATGAAGGTATTACAGTACTGCTCAAAAGTTTGGGATCCGTAAGACTTAAAATGTTTTTTAAAGTTGTTTTTTTTTCTTACTGCTTTTTTTTTGATTAAAATACAGAAAAAAAGTAATACTGCAAAATGTGATTACAATATAGAATAATATTATATATATATATATATATATATATATATATTTGTATGAATATTTGGATATACTTGATTTAAAAAATATATTCACATAGAAAACAGTTATATTAAAATGAAATATTTTACAATATTACAGTTTTTTCTTCTGTATTTTGGATTAAATAAATGCAGCCTTGATTAGCATAAAAACATAAAAACCATAAAAAATCTTACAGATCCCAAACTTTTCAGTTCACATATCTGTGCTTAAAAAATGAAAATGGAAAATATTATTTAGAACAAATATTAATATTTACTATATTTAAGAATACAAACATGGCAAATTAAAAATGTTGCTATTTAATATATTTTCTATTTATATTTGTAATTTGATATTCATGCATTTATATTGAATAAATTTTATTTCAGTTTTTCTTGCTTTAGTAAAGTTAAACTAAGTTAAACTAAAAGACAATGAGAAATACTGTCTCAGCAATTAACAGGAATCTAATTTTTTTAATTAAGTTTTTTATATATATATTTTAATGTCAGTTACGGTTTATTGTATTTCAAGTAGTACAATTTTAATGGTTTTCATTTTAATTAGTTAAAACAACACAGGTCTTGATAAATTTACGGACTAGACTCGATTGTTGCATTTTAAATGACAAAACAAAGTAGTCAGACACAACTTGAAAATCTTAATCCATCACGTTGCCTTCATTTGTTTTTGTTGTTTAAGATTTTTAGTAAGTGCTTACACTTTTAAGGGAATTAACCTGGTTTCTCTACATACTATGTTAAATACAACAAGGTTTTTACCATTAAAAAAATGACACACTTCACCTTAAAGGAACCGACATTGCTTCATCTTAAACATGTTTCTCTTAACTGATCTGTTAAATGAACCCTGTTCTTCTCCTGCTCCTAACAGCTGTTCATGGTGGACAATGGGGCGGATGACTGGAGGATAGCCATGACGTATGAGCGCATCTTCTTCATTGTCCTGGAGCTGCTGGTGTGTGCCATTCACCCAATCCCTGGCCAGTACGTGTTCACGTGGACGGCCCGGCTGGCTTTCACCTACGTGCCCTCCGTGGCCGACGCCGATGTAGACATCATCCTTTCCATCCCCATGTTCCTCCGGCTCTACCTAATAGGCCGGGTCATGCTCCTTCACAGCAAGCTCTTCACCGACGCATCTTCACGCAGTATAGGTGCCCTCAACAAGATCAACTTCAACACGCGCTTCGTCATGAAGACCCTCATGACCATCTGCCCCGGCACCGTGCTGCTGGTCTTCAGCATCTCCTCGTGGATCATCGCGGCCTGGACCGTCCGGGTCTGTGAGAGGTATGGCACCACAGCGACTGTGATCCCGAGCTACACAGCTATACCCCTCCCCCCCACTCGTTCTCTCTCTTTCTCTCGCTCTGTTCTCTCTGCATCTCCCACTCACTCATTCACTCCAGGAGCATCTCCAACAGCCTCACGCTGCCTGTATGAAGAGCTTTTCTCCCATCAGCTCTGCGATTGCACCACAAATCCCAGTCCATGTTTTGTAAGCTGTATTAGCAATTGTTAAATAATTCATGACTGCCTAATTGTTTGTTTGCGGAATGGTTTGTTTTGGTAATCTTGAGGAGCCCCGAGGATTCCCACTTCAAAAACTGCATCATCATGATATCATCCCATGAGGCAGAGTAGATTTCGATGTATTAAGGCACATTAGGAAATGGACATACACAGCCTTGTTGGGCTAAAGCAGCATTGTGATTAATGGGTAAAATTTCAAAAGACAGTGATCATTAGCTTTTTTTATCTGTACTGTACTGTGTTTGCCATTCCTGCCTGCGTTACCTGCTTCTCCTTACCTTTACCTCTCCAACACATGCCTTATATCAGAATCAATTTAACCACAGTTATCTGCATAAACAGGGCTGTACAGAAACGTCAAGCCCCATTCACACTGTCAGCAACTCCTAACGACAAATCAACCACAAGTTACTAATTTTCATTGAGAGTTGCCAGTCTCCAGTGATACTTCCACATTTAGGATCATTAATATATGCAAACACGAATAAGGTGATCCAATGCGGCAACATCTAGCCTTATAGGAGAACAGCAAAGTTTCACTTGATTCATCTCCTGTGATATACTGTAGGTAAGACGTTAATGTTACCACGAACAATTCGATTCGAACACTGATAACTGTTTGTCTTGTTCATTCTGTGATGCATTTATGAACTGCTGCAATTACAAACACTTTATTCTTAGAAGGAAGATTTTTACTGGCTATACTTTTCCGTTGAGGTGAGATTTTTAAGAGCTATGGCCAGTAGCCCACCAATAATATGACACTGCGAATATTAGCGACCAACAGTAGCCTAAATGCTGTCAGTGTGAATGGGGCACTAGAAATTTAGCATGAATATACAATAGGAGTAAAAAGTAGATATTTTCTGTTTCTGTTAATTGTGATCCTCATTTGAACAAATTGTTAGTAGATCTATGCTACAACCAAGGAAGACATATTTTAAAGGAGTTCACAGAGACTCGATAGATTAAAAAGGTGTATATCATGAATTGACGTGCAACAGTCTAGTCCAATTCACAGACAAATGATTTTTTAGTTAATCAAAAACAGTGTAACCTGTTTTTAATCTGGCTTTTTTTTACCCACACACTTAGCTTACAGATAAATATTTCATTTTAGAATAAGGTGAAACTTTATTTTAGGGGTCCTTGTTACTGTGTAATAACACATGTAAGTACTGAGTAATATTAATTGACTACATGTACTTAATAGATGGTTAGGATTAGGGTTTGGCTTAGTCTTTTTTGCATGTAATTATGCATAATTAAGTGTTATTATAATTGTAAACATGTAAAAATTAAGTTATACCTATAATTATATTGATATGAACAGAATAAAAAATAAAAAAATACTATATATATATAAATCTAATTGGGAATATTGACACCAAGCTCTAACCAAGCTCTTTCCTACACTCTTAAAAATAATGGTAGGGAATGGTTCTTTAAAGAACCGTTTTTATTCATGTGAAGAATATTTGACTAATCTGAAGACCTTTTTCCACTGACAATGGAAAGGTTCCATGAATGTTAAACGTTCTAGATGGAACAATCATTGCCAGTAAACAACCTTTGTTTTTAAGAGTGTAAGGCAAACAAAAGAAATGCTTTGCCAAACAAAAGATATGACAATAAGAGGTGTCAGTAACTCTCATCTCTGTGGCAGAAAGACGTCTCACTTCTGAAAGGTTGTTGACAAAAGCAGCAGTCTCTGGCAATACTTCACTTTTGTGGATTTATAAGAGACTGAACAGGCAATAATGAGGAGTTTGGAGTGGTAAACGCGGTGAAGGTTTTGATGTTACGCCATACCACTACCCAGCACTCTGCACCCCAGTCTCATCGGCTGCAATGCACGGCACGATGCTGCCCACACTCTGGTTTTTTCTTGCGTGAGTAATTTGCGTTGCGTATGCGTGCCTGTATGAACGTATGGGAGGAGGTTTCGAGTGCGTGTGTGTGACTATAATTCACTGTTGTACTTTCTATTTCCCCTCTATGCTGCTCCATAGGGATGCCATGTGAGTCCTCGTTCTCTAGCCGTGGAAAACCTATCATTGTTCATTGAGCTGGTGCCACTGCTGCTCTAAGAGGGGGAGGGGGTGGGATTTGGCAGCTCTGCGCGAAAAATAAAAGCTCCAATAAATTAATTTATTGGTAAAAACAAGGGAAAAAACCATGTGTGAATGTGGCACCATCCGCAAAAGAGAAGTTTGTTGATAGCGAATGCACTAATGTTTCAAAGCTATGATTTGTGCAGCACCGTGAGTCAAGCGTCTCTTTCTAAAGTGCTCAGGAGTAGGAGGGAGGAGGAGGAGGAGGGAGTTTGTGTTAAAATGGAGCAGCTCCTTCAAATCACCTTTTCAAACAGGCCTGAGGGCAACTCTTTTTTTCCCCGATTATTTCTTCAGCAGCTGTTATTGAACTGTAATACGCCCCAGCACAAAGGAGAGCTACAGAAATACCTGTGAAACAAACCTTTATATTTTACCTGATACATGTGCTTTCTTTGCGTCTTTGTAGTATTCAAATGTAGGCTGGCGAAGAAGTCGCGGTCATGTGTTTGTTTGTGTGTGTATTTAACCTAAACTTGTCGGTTGCCCCACAGAAAAAGCAGTTTGACAACACTTCGCCCCTTGTAGATTGCAATTGGAGCACACAAAGGTGGAATGTTGCTGCCCATTCTAGCACACTCTCCTCCGAGACGAGAAAAAGCAAGGTTTTAGGATGCTAGATTAATGGGTGCCCACTTCTAGTAAACTATGAAACAGCATGGTAGTCTTCATGTTTACTGCTTTGTTGTCATTCAAAAGAGGCGCTCGTTTCTCCAACGTGCTGCTAAATTGGGCCTTTTACTGCACTATTTTCTTTTCTCTAAGCACACTGGCCAGCCCAAAGGGCAGAACGGTGTGAGACTGGACGAGCACGGAGTCCGTCTGGAATGGGAGGGACGGGGAAATGAAGGAAGGGCTGGGACGTTGCAGGAACTTTGCTGCTATTTGCAACGTTGGCTTATCATTCACACTTGAGTTCATGTACCTCCTGTTCATTGCTTCACATCTCGGTCCTGTTTTCGCCCCCTCCCTGCCCACTTTTCCCTGAATATTTTGCATGACTCAGGCAGTTTCCTTCTCTTAGGCCCTTTCCCCAAATGTACGTATGATTCCATGCATCATTGCATCTTTATATCTCCTTTTCAAACACGTTTTCATGTAGCCGAACGCTTGATAACAGAAAAGAAAGTTATGATGCACACAGTTACTGGAGTGTTGTTTTTAAGGATGGAAATCAGAAGATGAATAAACACCAGCTCGCTAACAGCGTATGCTCAAATAAAGACCTGCTAAAAGGACAGTTTCTATAAAACGTGTCCTGATGACTGTGTTTTACTTGTGCCCAAAGCAGGTTACCTTCATCCAGAGAACTGGAATATTGTGTCTGAACCTTGTCTGGTTTATTGTCACACTGAAGCCGCTAACATGCAGTGTGAGCTGAAAATGAAGTCAACTATGTAAGGGAATGGGGGCTAAAATATAAAAAAATATATGAGGTGGCATTGCCACTGTGCGACACTTTTAGTTAACATTAGGGATGCACATTATATATCTACTATATTGGCTGTCAACCATTGTTAGTGCTTTTCAGGCTTTATTGATTATATAATTGTGAATACTTCCCTTATTTATATGTTTAGACTGCATGCTATATGTATTGGTACCATAAAGCTTATTAACCGATATTAGTTTTTTTTCTAATTTATTGATATCAGGCTATATTAAATTAACTGTGCAGATTTACTTCCTATATTTGCATTTTTAGATGTTATATCGGTACCATACCAGTTATTAACCAATATTAGAGTTTTTTTTAATTATTATTTGTATTAGGTTCTATTGAATATTTAATTGTGCATATTTACTTTTCCTCTTTCAGATTTTACACAGTAGCATATGGTTTATTAATTGATATTAGAGTGTTTTTTATTTGTTTGTATCAAGCTATATGAAATATTTAACTGTGCATGCCAATTTCCCCTATGTGTGTTTTTAATTTTTGCACAATGTATCCGTACCATATTTGTCATTAACCGATATTAGTGCTTTTTAAATTTGTATGTATAAGGCAATATAAAATATTGAGTTGTGTATACTCATTTGCCTTATTTATATTTTTTGATTTTGCACAATATATCAGTGCCATGTCAGTATTTAACCGATATTATTGTTTTATTTATTAATTGATTGACTTACTTGTTTTAGGCTATATTGTACATACTAATTTCCACTCTTTTTTATATCATGTAATGCTTTATAATAATAATAATAATGATAATAAATAATTTCACAATTGTAAAACTAAACAAACAAACAAACAAAAAATTACATTGTTGTTTTTTAATTTTGTCTAAATAGTACAAAATGTATTTAATTTATCAGCTTTTATTAGCCATAAATAATTATCTGCTTATTTAAAAATGTGTGCATCCCTAGTTAACATGGGTAAATGAGGTTAAATGTCCAATATTTGCTCCATCATTGCATCCTCTAACCATGCAGTTGTTTAAAGGAATGAGATTGCTGGGCTTTGTGAGTTTTGCTACTAACCATCAGTAGAGATTTTATGGGAAATTGGGATATGACTGGGGTATGTGGGGAAATACATTTTTTCAGATAAACTTCTTGATCTAAGTTGAAGGTGGTGCCAGCTCTTCTCCATTTTATGCCAGTATCGCATACAGTATATTGAGAGCTTTAGAAGGCCAGTATTTAGTTATTGTTATTATTTCTTTTACTGTTGATTACCAGCATTGAGGGAAATGTTAATGCACTTCTGCACTGTCAAAGCAAAGGCAAGCTAACGATGAAGACAGTGTGCGTAGTCATGATCAGCCCTGCGTTGCATATTCATGTTCATGTGTGCAAACAGACAGACCTCGCAGGATATGACCTCTTCCAAAAATTGTGTCATGCGAATTATTCTAACGGGCTTCTAAGAGCGAGTGTATGGTTGAGATAACTGTAGAATGCAAGTCTGACGTAAAAGGGTCTTTACCAGAGTTCTTCAAGAGTAAAATCTGGTAAACCAAGGACTCGTTCTACCTCTGAGATCTGACACCAGCTTCAAAAAAGATCAGTTGAAAATGACTGAACCTATATCAAAGTGGTTTGTGCCAGCACTGTGCGCTGTTTCACAATGGTGATGTAGCACATGGGCAAATATCTTAATTTTATGAGAATCATCCCTCACTAGAACAAACTTTCATATGCTTGAATTTTAAAAAAATGCTAAAGCTGATATTTTTGTCCTCATTCAATTTGTTGGTCAGTTTTATTATAGAGTTTGTATCCTTGCTCTCAATATACTGGCTTAAACAGCATGCAGGATGTGGATTTCTTCTGAAAAATGCCTGCATGGTAACTATGCTTTTCGCATGTGAAAATGGGGCTCTCCCATTACATTAAATACTAAAAAAACGATTCCAACGCTCCTGCTCTTAGAGCATGACTGCAGAGTTGAATTGTGCTATAGACAGGCGCAATTGATAGTAGCATGACCTCTCTTGTGTTTATGAGTATGCTGTTTTAGAGGGGACGTTTTGGAACATTTAATGCAACATAAATGTGTTTGATTAGCAACGATTCAGCTTTGAAACTGAAATAACATTTTGATTAATTTGCGTTCAGTCCGGCTACTCAGTATGACTATTGCAGAGCCTGGGTGTTGTTCTGATGTTCCTCATCAGAAGTGTTCCAGTATTGTATTAAATGCAGATAAATGTCTTCTGACCTGTGCTTAGGTCTTCCTTGACAGGCTGCTGGAAAAGGTCAACCTCCTGCAGATATGTGAATGAGCTGCTAGCAATAGTCTAGTCTGGGGACCATGATTTAGGTCATTTGTATTTGTCTCTAAGGAGTTTTAAAGCTTAGATTTGAGCTTTTCCCTGACTTGTGAACTGGATTTCACAGTCATGTATTATACTTTACAAAGTGAAACACATGCTTTATTTGACAACTTGTTTTGGTTGTTTAATTTCTTTCTTAAAATACATAGTAATTCTAATTTTAAAGGATATGTATGTACCATTTTGGGCATTTTTAAGTTTGTTTTGTGTCTGTGAATATGGTCCAAACACATTAGCATGTAAATATAAAATACTTTAATTATCTAAGAAGGTATTTATTGATTTGGTGAGTTTTTCTGTCACTTTGTGTTTTGTTTTGTTTTCCTGGAAAGCTATATCTGATGTTGAGACATTGATTTTATTTGACCAAATTCTAGATATATTTGACATATATTTCATATTTTGTCAGTTGGGCCAAATGTACACGATTTAAGCTTTGTTCTCCACAGCCTGATCAAGCTTCTCTGCCTATTCTGTTCTTCATATTCTAGGTATCATGACAAACAGGAAGTCACTAGTAACTTTCTTGGAGCTATGTGGCTAATTTCCATAACTTTCCTATCAATTGGCTATGGAGATATGGTCCCTCATACATACTGTGGGAAAGGGGTCTGTCTGCTAACAGGAATCATGGTATGTCTTTTTGATATGTAGAATTATAATCTAAGGTACTATCTGAAATAGAAAGCAGTTTACATTTGTCACATTTGAATGTTAATATTTATGTTGAAGATAGATCAAATTCACCATCTCTTCTTGTAGGGAGCTGGCTGCACTGCACTTGTAGTGGCAGTGGTGGCCAGAAAGTTAGAATTGACAAAGGCCGAGAAACACGTCCACAATTTCATGATGGACACCCAACTTTGTAAACGAGTAAGTGATTTTTACAAAGAACTTTGCCTACAGTATTTCTTGTTCTTTTACCCGAATGTTTCATTATTTTCATCTCTAAGTATTGTTTCCTTTTCATGCTTTTCTTCCCAGGTAAAGAACACAGCTGCCAATGTACTCAGGGAAACATGGCTCATCTACAAACACACCAAGTTAGTGAAGAAGATAGATCATGCCAAAGTGCGCAAACATCAGCGCAAGTTCTTGCAGGCCATTCACCAGTAAGCACAACATTTCCACACTTCAGCGTTTTGGCTTATTTCTTGAAGACTATAAGCTGCAATTGTGATGAATTAAGTTTAAAAATATCGAAAGATATTTAAAATTGTGATTATGTATTTCAGTGGATGTTCAACTGTATGTTTTGTTTGTTTTTGCTAATTCAAGAAACTTCTGTTTCATGTCTGAACATCTCTTTTTTTAAGGAACTGTTTTATATTTTGAATTAGATGGGCCAGGAATTTGATAATCCAATTCCCAAAATCACTGAGTCCTTGTCAATCAAGTGTCGAAGAGATTAGCAGCCAGGAGTTCTGAACTTTTGAGGAGAATCAGTCAGCATGTTATTCTTTTTAATGTGATGATTGTCCTTCTCCCCTCTCCTTCCCAAACCCTTACCTTGTGGTTATGGTTAGTGCAGTGTAATGGCTCACATGTTGTGTATATGTTGTGGTTTCTAAACTTAAACTGTGTTTTGTCTTCGTTCTGCTCTATCACTGCAGAGCTCAGAAGTAAGTTTTGTCCTCTGTGTTCTTCTCCCCACATCCCCCCTGTCTCTGTTTCATATGCATGGAGTTGGAAGCTGAATGCCGATTTTGGTTACCTATATTGCTTCTCTCCATTCTAATTCTAGAATGAAAAAGATGCAACATTACTTAATGCTGTATGGTTTTACGTAACCTTCTGAAGGAGAAGCATCTTTGGAACTGTTCATTTGCACCGAATCCATTATTCAAAAGTAAATCTCTGTATTAACTTGCATTGATAGCCCCACCTTGTGTGTCCAGAGGAAAAATAAGCTGTTCAGGACATTCGTAAACAGACTTGGCTTTAAAGTATAAACAGTTTTGCAATTAACTTCTATTAAAACATGTATTCAGCTGATGCCGTGTTCCCTTCGACATTTAGGGTCATCCAGGGCTTTGATGCAAGATGATATGGAGTTTTTGCATTAAAAAAGAATGCTGACCATGTCCTGCATCTCCAGATTTTTATTTTTGGGTACTCCAAAATCAATCCATTAAGCTTGAAAAGAAAAATGCTACATTTTTCAAAAACCAATGACAAATCGGAGCGGAGGACTCGCATTCTTTTAATTACGACCCTTAACGGGCAGGATATTAAGGCAGCCTTTCTTACAATGTCTCCTCATGGTCAGAGTCATCCGTGTACTCTTTCATAGTTGCTATGGCACAAATAAAATAAAAAAAAAAATTCATTAACACATTCTTTTAAAATTTTGTTCAGAACCAAGCCCACAGCAAGCAATGCCATTCTCACAAGCATTTTCAGCGGTGTCACATATACCTCTACCTCAGCTGTTTGCCACTTCCTTTGACCTCATCCACAAACGAGGCTCTCGGATGGCTTTTTTTGTGAATGGTTGACGCGTGCCTGCAGGGGCAAAAGGAGATGTGTCATGTTTGAACGTTAAGTTAAGAGTTTTCTCTTCTTTACATTTCATAGATTGGGTTTGCATGTCTGGTATGGCAAACAGGACTGTGAATGCTTGCATGCAGGCCACTCTCTCTCTATCCCTCATCCTTATGAAGTCTTCCTGACAGAAATCTGTTACTCTTCCCTAACGTCCCCTTCCTCCCAACCCCCCATCCCCCCAAAACCCTGCCTCCTCCCAGGCTCCGCAGTGTGAAAATGGAGCAAAGGAAACTCAATGACCAGGCCAACAATTTGGTGGACTTGGCGAAGGTATGTTAAAGGCTTCCTACTGTGCATATACACCATCTACACCAACCACAGAATCAATAACGATTACAATAAGATTATGGTCTGGTAAATTGGGAAATAAATAAATTATTATTAAAAGATTTTAGATTTGGGATGTTGGTTTGATCATTACACTCTCAGAAAACTCAGTGCTCTCACATGGATTCCTTTGTACGTTCTTTGCCCATAAAGTACATAATAATAGTACCATAAGCACCTTAAGGGTACATATTAAGATAATTTTTAGGGGGTAAGATGGTACAAAGGTATCCCTTCAAGAGTGCTGCTCCAGTGACAGGTTGTTGTGGTATAGGTGATAATAATAAGTCTTTACTATTTCAGTTTAACTTTTTTAATTTCATTATTTTCTAGTTTTAAACTTTAGTTTTTTTACATTTTTGTTTTAGTATTCTAGAGACACCAAGATGTGCTAATTGGAATCATTTAATATCTTTTTAATCATTCAGTCTTTTTTTAATGATTGTTATTATTAAGTGTCATGAAAAAGTATTTTAGTTTAGTTCATTTTTTTCCAGTTTCCAGTTTTTTATTTCAGTTAACAAAAATTGTAACTTGCTATGGTAACAGTTTAAAATATGTTAAAAATATTCATTTTAACAAAATAAGTAGGATCATAAATTACTTTTTATTTTTTTTAAGTACTGTCCTGAATCTTATTTTACATAAATGTTTTCTTATAGTTCACAAAAATAAATAATTGCTGATTTTATTAAAAAAAAACGACCCCTTTCAAAAGTTCACTATAGTTACCTAGATGATAGTTTGGTTCATAAAAGTTGTTTATGAGTCTCTTATTGTCCTGAGCAGTTAAACTGGCCACTGAAAACCTCCAGGCTTTTGCATTTCCAGCATCATATGTATATTTGAATGCTAAAACCTATTTATGACATTTATTTTTATATTTATTTACATTTTTACAAAATTTACAAAAATGTAAAGCTGCGATAAGGTTTTATACCTGAAATAACCTGCATTGCATGTATTTTTTACTGCATGAGATTATGATGTGTAAAGTGAGAGAGACATGGCTTGTCGGACATAGCAACAGTAACTAAGGAGGGTGGGTTTTTCCAAACAGTCAGTTGTACAATTAAGTAAATTGTGCATATTTTGTTCTCTGGGAAATATATAAGTATCTTGTGTAGCTTCTGAAGGGTAGAGATACAAACAAAATATGGTCATTAAACAATATAAAGATGTATGAATTAATGGCTAGATGGACTCATTATGGATTAATTTTGATTGATTTCATTCGATCTAATAATTTTTTTCTGTGCTCTCTTCTAGACTCAGAATGTGATGTATGACCTGGTGTCAGAGCTCCAGGAACGCAGTGAGGAGCTGGACAAGCGTATTGGCACGTTGGAGGACAAGCTGGACGCAGTCACCGGCAGCCTGCAGGCTCTGCCCTGTCTGATCTCCCAAGCCATAACTCAGCAGCAGCAGGACCTCCTGGATGGCTTCGTGCACCGCTTCTGCCCTGCTTCGCTGGGCTCAGAACGCTCCTGGACCCCTTCCAGACGGCGACGCTCGCCCTCCACCGCCCCGCACACTTCCTCCGACAGCGGCTAACACGGGCCCGGACCTGCTCGCCGCTTCCAAAGGTCTCAGACTTATTCACGTAAGATGACCAAGCCGAGATTGAGGACTCGTGTTAATAAGTAGAAAAGAATTATCAAAATAGTAGATATATGGTTTATGTTTAGCCATTGTATGGCTGTTCAAGTTAGCTTTTTTGTAAAGCCCTCATATATTTACAAAGACTGAGTTTAGGAAGCTGGAGAGAGTCCAGGAAACTGGTCCGTCAAACGGCGAGATCACGGGGTCCGCGGGAAGGGGGGTCCGAGCAACGCCTGCCAGAGTGAACCAACGCAGACCACAAAGGAGCGACGCACCCACTTAGAAGCAATTCACTGGTCCTGTAAGACATCTGTGCCAGGATGAGCACCGAGAACGCGTCTGCGATCGCTTCAGCATTCGGCTGGAGACGCAGGAGCACATGACCTTACTACTGAGTAGAATAATGCAGGAATGCCAACCTTAAGGTTTCAGTTCCCTTGCTCCTTTAAGGGAAATTGGGTGCAACTAACCTTTTTTAGTTACATATTGGCATGTTATTTTTTTCAGTGCCTGAATGTATAGATTGTGAAGGGTTGTCCATTTACAAAATTTTGGAGCGAGTTTTTGTACAATGTTAACACGAGCATTGCATTCCTTTTTCAGATACATTCCTCTTGAAGACATTTAACTCGTCTGTCTTAACAAACACCATTAACTCTGTCGCAGTCTTCTCTTATTTTCCAAAGCCTCTCAATACTTCCACCAGTTAGGCAAGGATGGTAGTAAAGGAAGGAAGGAAATATAAGACGGAAGAAATATGAAAAGGGATAGTTTCTACTCAAACTGGTAACACTTTCATTTTAACGAAATCTGAGCTTCCAGAAGTCTTCACATTACCGAGGCTGCGTTTTTGAATCTGAAATGACAGCACAGAGTGCTAAATGCTGTGGTAGGCACAAATGTATGACAGGACTAAGATTTAAACCTTGCATGTTTCAGTGCAATTGTGACGAATGGATTATGGATGGGTTTTTCAAACGTATGTGTGTGTGCTCTTTTTTTGTTTTATTTCATTTGTTTTTTACACAGAGATTCCTTTTTAAAATGTTGGATAGTATTTTTAGAGTTGCAAATATAGCGGTGCAGTAATGTGGTAACGTACGTTTAATGCATTCCTTGTTCTCCCTATAAATGAATTCCTCGACCAAGAGATTGACGAATCAGTGAAGAGTAGGAGTAATACTAAACAAATCATTCTGTAATCATGAGAAGACCTTCTCAGAGAGAATATATCTGATAGAGCAGACGGAGATGCGTATGGAAGACATTATTGTGGCTCACATTTGCACTTTTCAGAACATACCGTTAAGGCAGCTTAGAGCTCAGATCTGTCTCTCCAGTTCACGTGTATTTTTCAGACATCTATGGTTTTAAATGATCACATAACTTTAAAGCAACTGACAATGTTATGTGTTTGATGGTGTAATTGTCAAAGATTTAACACTAATGGTAAATGACTACGAACCAGTTTTTATTTATTCTTTTTTTTTGACTTAAATAAGATTTTTTTTTAAACTAGATAAGATCAGGAAAAATGTGGGGTAGTAATTATTTGTGCTTGATTTAATATTTATATATGATTTCATTTTTTTAGCCTTTTATTTTGCAAGACATTGGATCCTTAACCAAAGCCTATAACCTTATCAACTTAACAACTAATGTCTTTTATGACCACATAGAAATTAAGCTCCACTCCCACTCAAAGACTTCAGACTTTGTGCACATTTCATGTGAGACTGTGCCAAAATCCCCCCAAAACACTTTTAATAATGCATGTTTGCTTTTTCTGATTTGCTCTAAAACATTTGTTAATTTATTATTGAATAAGTAAAAGATTTCCATAATTTGGCGGCTTGATCACAACTCCTTTCTAACTGGTTTCAGTCTTGTCAATACTGTGTTTAGGTCTTATGTATTTTCAGTCCTCTGTTCTTGTGTACAAACGATGCCTAAAATTAGCAACCTTGCCAAACAACAACTCCATTTAAACTTAAAAAAATAGAGAATTCTCACTGCTTTCTTTGTTGAAATATACTTGACACTTTTAGCACATTTTATAAAACAGAGATCAAAGACGAACTGAGAAAGCTGGTTGTAACATTCAATTCCTGATGTTCACAAAAATAGGACAGGCCGCTTTACTATTCAAGCTGCTTTTGATGACCAAAATCAAGTGCAATTTAGATCCTGGTTGAAAAAATTTGGATGTAGGATTGCATGGTTTTAAACAACATGACCATGACCCTTGTTTATGCCTTTCTCTCGCTTTCACTGTCAACACAGTCTAAATGTTGTAACGTGCCAATTATTAAGTAAGACTCAGATGCCTTCTGATGTCAAACTGCATACATGAGTAGATGGGACACCAAATCACTAGAACATATTTTATTGGACTACATGATTTTATTTTATTTCGGATTTTTTCCTAATTGCCTTTCTTTGTGAAATACCTGTGAATGATCAAACAGAGAGACGAACTTGCATTTTGTATCCTCCCAGGTTGACTGTACATAAAGGCATGGGTTATCATGGTCTCGTATGTTGAGACCCTCTTATTTTGTTTACATAGAGATAGCCCAAGAAGCTACAGTGTGGACAAAATCTGCCCATGTTTCAGATAATAAATATCAAATTCTTGAGAATACACTGTGGCATTGTGATATTGGATGAGCATGTGTTCAAATGAGGATGAAAACGTGAGTATCGGAGCCTCCTTCTGTGGATATGTGATATTAAAAACACTTCCAGTACAATACTTTTTAATTAATTAACTGGGACAAATGTGTGAACGTCTTGTTCTAGCAAATAAGTCAACATGCAATGCATCCATCACTCCTTTTAAAAATAAATATATATTCTTGATGCGTTTGATGTGCCGTTGAAGGAGGCAGACCTAGATCCTTAAGAGTGAGAACGTTTCAGAGGGACGTCTCTGAGGCAATCCCAGAAGAGTGAAGAAAACGGGCCACATCAAGCTGCATGTTAATGACAGCGTGTGAGAGTAAGACATATGCCCATTAACAGAGGAGCGGACCTCATAAACATTTAATTGAAAAGCAATGAAGATAAACCACAGGCACCTATCTTGGGACAAAAACAGGCCATAGGACATTTTCCAAGGTGAACTCAGACACAAATCAATGAAAGAGCACAGACACATAACGATCACTGAGCTTCATCACAGATTTATGGAATCAGAGCTAAATACCATAAAGTATTCTGGTAACTTGCAATTCCTCAGATCCTCAGAATGAACACTCTTTGAAAAATAGGCAGGTGTCCATAAGTTCCAAGAAGACCTGAGACACTTAATTTCTCCCAATTAATATTAGCTGGCCTTACCTACTATGTACCCCAAGGGAACCTAAATTAGATTGCCTCGAGGTGCTCCACAAGATTTCAGCAGTCTTCATTTTTTGAACTAGGCTATTGAATTTCACTTAACTGAATTTATTTTAAAACAATGGCCATTGTGTCAGTGTATACATAATGTTTCATTAATCTAAAGAGTAATTCTCTCATTCTGTAAGGATTACGTTTTTGAGGCCGAATCTATAGCTAAGTACTC
The DNA here is from genome assembly GCA_032275025.1 of Enteromius treurensis. Classification (NCBI taxonomy): domain Eukaryota; kingdom Metazoa; phylum Chordata; class Actinopteri; order Cypriniformes; family Cyprinidae; genus Enteromius; species Enteromius treurensis. The sequence goes on along the minus strand of JAUCMU010000042.1, from coordinate 8,613,279 downwards.
TAATATAAGGTGTTTGACCACTTTTTACTGGACTCATGATCTCTTCTGCTAAAAATTATTGCTTAATAATTTTTATCTCCATGGAAAAACAGTTATCAGCTGAACTAGATGCAAATACCAACACATGGAAGCGTCTATTTACATTAAAATATAACTGTGTGATAGTATGTCCAATATTTCCTGCTGACTATCAAACTCCAAGGACCGTGACAGCTTATACGTTTCTTCACAAGAAACTACTTTACAACACACAAGTCCATTTGAATCGGTAGCTTTTCTGACATTAATGCACGAGGAGCCATGCCAGGCGATACTCCTCTGCTGCCCCCTACTGATTAACCGAGGTGATGAATAACACAATGAGGCTCGATGCCTGCAACTGACAAGGAATAAAGACTTTTAGCTAATGAATTCAGAAGCCGTTACATGATAGAACTGAAGTAAAATGATCCGTTTTTTGATCATTTCCGGTTTGAGGGGTTTCAGGTCTGTTATCAATCAGAGTTTCTGAGGGGAAATGTTGAATGCCAGCCTGTGGCTGTCACCAGACTAGACTCTGCCTCTGGAGGTTTAATGTTTAATCTCTGCTCCGGCTTCCTGCTGCAGCCCCCCTCTCACTCGCTTTTAACAAGCTTGTTTTTACTTTGTGAAGCCATTTTAGCACAGCCATACGCACTAATAGCAAACCAGTCTGTTCTGACAGGAAGGTAAGTGCGTTTATGTTTTTCATGGTGCTATATATTCAGGGCTAATAGGCAGTGTTTTACAGAACAAACGCTTACAAGAACAGAAGTGCAGCTTTCTTTTGGTTTATGATCGGAAACGCTGTGTATGAGTTTGTTAATAACTATGCTTGATGAACTTAAAATGAATACCACTTTTAACTATACTGTTGAAAAGTCCATACCAGATTTAGTTAGCTGCTGAACTAATGACATTTTGGTGAATGACTAGCTTCCAAAACAATGCAGACTGGCACATAACTATGCTTATATGCATATATTTCTATACTCTATAGTACATATATTTTTTGTTAATTTGATACACGCAAAACAAACAAACATTTTTTAATTTGTCTGATGTTGTTCTCAAAGGTGACTGTCTACATCTATAGACCTTGCTTTTCTCACCAGCTACAGCAAAATGCCAGACCTCTGTAGACCGTATTCGGAGGACATCTCATCTTCACAAAACGAAGGTCTGAACAGAGCACAAGCAGAGGAGGGTCCTTCAGGAGTTGATGATAATCCTGAGGACTCAAGATACTCCCCTCATGAGCAGAGCCTTTCAGACAAGGAAGCTGAGAAGACGAAAAAAAGTACCTTGCTGAAATCCTGGACTGGTGTGTTTAAGAAACGGAAAGAAACTGATTCAGAAACGCATTCCACATCATCAGGGGGAATTGAATTACTTCCCAACGGAACAAGATGTAGTCCCCCCGTTTCTCCATTGTTGGACAGAAAACATTGGGATGCGCTTACAGGTGACCTCAAGCCAAACGCCCCCCCAGGTTCAGGAGGATACAAATATGACACGCTTGAATCTGAACTGACCAGTATCCATCCGGCAGAGTACTATGCTGAGAAGTTAGAGGTATACAACTTAAAATACTCCTACCTGAAGTCATGGCCTGGCCTTTTAAGACTGCTTGCTGGCCTCCAACTGGTGTTCGGCGGGATGGTTTTCGCCTGTGTATGTGCATATATTCAAAGAGACAGTGAGTGGTCCAACTATTACAGGCCAATATACGGGTTGGCCGGTGCGCAAGGTTACCGTTACAATGGCCCCTTGACAGCCTTTGTGTTGGTCATCGTTGGACTTTCGTGGTTACTGACCGTTATCCTGCTGGTTTTGGGATTAACAATGTATTACAGAACGATCCTGCTGGATTCCAAGTGGTGGCCTCTCACTGAGGCTGTTACCAATCTGGTCATTTCGCTGCTGTACATGGCAGCGGGTATTGTGTACTTGAATGATCTGAATCGTGGTGGGCTTTGCTTCATGACGGTCGGCATCAACCCGGTCCTGTCTAGTCTGTGTCGTGTCGAGGGGGGTCAGATGGCTGGGACTGCATTTATATTCATTAACATGGTCATGTACTTGATAAGTTTCCTAGTATGCCTTAAAATGTGGAGGCATGAAGCTGACCGCCGTGAGAAAGAGGCCAGGACAAACCAGCTGAACAGCCAGGTAAATGCGCTTTTTACATTACCATACCTAAGTTTTTTTTTAATCAGCATAACTGTTTTCAACATTGATAAGACAAACTATTTCTTGAGCACCAAATCAGCATATTAGACTGATTTCTGAAGCATCATGTGACAATGAAGATGCTGAAAATCCAGTATTGCGAACACTGAAATAAGTTGAAATAGACGGCAATATTATGTTATTATAACATAATACCAATATGTTATTATACTAATATTACAACATTGGTGAGCATAAGAGACTTATAAAAATAATAGAAAATCATAACATTGTTTGAAAGGTAGTGTGTATTTCATTCATTAGAATATGAATGTCTTTGGTTCTTAATTTCATTAAAACAAATTATTATAGTGATCACAGGGTTTTTTCTTCACTTTTAACTACAAACAGCACTAATTCAATTCCCAGTTTCCACAAAATTCTCAATGTTGTTATCGTGTTGTACTAATTTTAATAGCTGTTATCTTTCAGTTACAGCAGCAAACTCCGGAATCCACATCCAATATGGGAAGCTCCTCGACTAGATCCAAGAAAATTTCATTCAGAGATGAAATGGATCAAATCTCTTTGAATAAGAGCAGACTGGCTTATGTCTCAGAGAGAGCTGAAGAACGAAAGATTTTAACTGGAGCTATTCCAACAGGACACATTCCTAAACCCAGAGTCATCGCTGATTATATTATGTTAGTATACTTTATGGTTTATTCCTTGTCTAAAAAAATGATATGTTTATGCCACAGGTATTGGTTACATTCAGTTGATATTTAACCCATTTGAACCCCTTGAAGAATCTAGAAATGCTCTTTTTAAAACTGTAAATATTATCAGGTGACTGCTTCACATATAGACAATCTTAGAAAGGGCTTTGGACAACTTGATGGATAATGTGCCATGTGTTATTTTTGATTCATGCTGCTATATCCGAATGTGTACTTTGAAATGCACCTGACTAGTGGGGGAAATCCCTTTTTATCTCAGTCCTTGACCATCGTTTGATAAAAACGGCAGTTCAAAATCACAAAGGAACCACATAGTAGATCAATAGAAAATACCAAAAATGGATGTTATTTAGCTCACAGGAGCATGAGCATGAGATTGGTTTGAGAACCAAAATCAGGTTTAGGATTAACATAAATAGATTAGCATCAATACTGAAGTAAAGAAAATTAAGTGGGACAATATTAATAAGTGTTTATTTATTAATAAATTTTTTTTTGCAGAAAATATCCTGAAATTCATTCAGTAGAGGACAGAGAGCAATACAAAGCCGTTTTTAATGACCAATACCAGGAGTACAAGGACCTGCACAGAGAGATCACAGCCACTTTAATGAAGTTTCAGGAATTAGACAGCATGATGAGCCAACTCATCAATAAAAGGAGAAACCCTGAGGTGAGACGTGATATTGGAGTCACTTACATTTCCTCAGTATTATATTTTATAAGACTTTTCGAAACAGCTGTGTTATTTGTTTTATTTAGGAGAGTAAGAGAATCAATGGCTTACTGAAAAAATATAATCAAAAAAAGAATGTAAGTCACCTTTTAAACCAATTCACCGTAAACCGCTACAAAAACGAAGTGAGATACGAGCGCTTTTTTGTTTGATGTTCATTTTAACTTTTGTGCCTCCTTTAGGACCCATACTTTCTGGAGAAGAAGGAACGGTGTGACTATCTGAAAGCGAAACTTAGCCACATAAAGATGAGGATTCGTGATTTTGATCAAAATTTGACTGCTTACTAAAAAAATATTTGATAGGATAATTATTATTATTATGGTGCCTACTTTTTTCTGTTCTACTGTAAGAAATGTTTTTATGTCACTTTAAAATTGTAACTATTTTTTTAAATAAAGAAAGCTTATTTTACAGATTATAAAATGGCCCTACTTTTATTGAAACAAAAACAAATGAAATCAGACTCAGACCATAGCTTTAAAGCACTTTAGGACACTAACAATCATTAACTCAGCTTCCTGTGCACCTTAACTTTCGACCTACTAAAGAGCCAATAAGACTGATTGTGTCAGTAGCAACGGGCTGGATCGGGTTTAGAGTTTCAGGCCCAGGTCTTTCACACAAATCACCATGAGAAGCAGCTGTCACAGGTATTCTCATCAAACAGATAAACTCAAACACTAAACAACATTTGAAAAGCTTAGAAAAGCCGGACCGAGGCAAACAAGGAAAAGCCCAGTGGCTGTTGTGTTACGGTAAGTTGCATAATGCTTCAATTATTTACCACAAAATGATAGACCTTTTTAGAATAGATTGCGGTCAATGCAAGTTCAAAACGCTGACTTGTCACAGTTCTTTTTAAAAAAATCTTATGTTGTCAAATCAATGGCAATGTTTCATGTGATTGTAGCTGTCACAAATCAGATGAGATTTTGTGACGGCTGTATGCTCAGACCAGTCAAAAATTATATCTGTTTTTATTTTTTAAGAGGGACGTTGTAAAATTATATTCATGAACTATATATATATATATATATATATATATATATAAGTTCTCCTTTTTGGGAGAAAAAAATCTTTTCTTTATTCTTGAATAGCTGTCCCATCAACATGCACCTGTGAGGCTGTATGAAGCTTGCTTGATTTTCAGCTCTTGAATTATTAATTCACTCTTTTCAAGTTACCACAGGTGTGCAGCTCACCATCTCTCTAAAGCATAATTAACTAAGAGGATACGGTATTTGAAATATTCCTGTTAGCAGTGTGTCTCTTCACCTCTTTTATTCACATGTAATGGCTGTATATTGCACTTTGGGGGGGCGATGCAAGAGAAATGTGAGGAAGCAAACTTACAGCATGGAAACCCCCAATGACTGCTTCTGCTCATGTTTCTCTGAATTATTCAGAGTATCTCGTCTGAATTGCAGTAGCCTGATGAAGAGAATCATGTTTAAAGCTGGACTCCAGAGTGTGAATGTTGTTTGTGCTATAAAGAGGTGTGTCCTATCTTAATGATACTGTTAGATCAGAACTCTGAAAGTTCCTGTAGATCTACGGCTAGAGTTGTGCTAAAAACGTAGTGATAAAATGTATTCTTTAAATGCAATTTATGAAATTTGTCAACATTGTTGTTTGTGCATTTGAGTTTGTCAGTGTTTGATTGACTGGGGTTATTTCTGCATATCTGTCTTCATGAGTGAGTCGTTAAATGATTCGTTCAAACAATTCTATTAAACTCACTAATTAATTCAGGAACCAAAACAGCTGATAATTTTCGTGAGTGAGTCATTAAACTAATTCGTTCAGAAACACTGACTGATTCAGGAAGACTGTATTGCTCTCTAAATAATGTGACAATTAAATATGCTTTGTCCTGTTGTGAAATTGTTTCATCTTCATAGCAAAAAATAGACAACATGTTATATAAAAACAATATAATTCGCAGTACTGTGAATTTTATTGGAATGCTGTATTGACCATTCAGAAGTGATGGCTGGACACCACTATATGATTTTAAAAACCATTATTACATGTTTAATTGAGACTACGTGGGTGTTTTTTTTTAATATATATATATATTATTTTACTTTTTAGCTACAGTATATTTTATTTAAATGTTAGTTCTATTAATTTTGATACTTTAATTTAGATTTTTATTTTGGTTACAATTTTTAAGTTTAATGTTTTTTACACACACACACACACAC
>JAUCMU010000042.1:8588879-8604890 GCA_032275025.1 Enteromius treurensis | reverse complement strand
TGTGTTGCTTGAGTGTTAATGCATCCCAGCACAGGAAGATTATCCTTGGAATAAGTGACAAGACGCACATCTGCATGCTCCAGAGGCAATTCAGAAAAGTGTTGTTTGTATATACCTTCTGGCAACAGAGACACAGAGGATCCTGTATCCACAATCAGTTCCTGCATTGTAACTCCGGACGCAGTACTCATTTGGACATTACACAAAATTTTGTTTGGTGCCGGAGATGTGCTAGTCATGTACAGGACAGTCAGTTCAGGAACTTCAATTTCTCGGATCTCTTGTTTTTGTGTTGAGCGGCATACTTTTGCAAAATGCCCCATTTTTCCGCATAATTTGCATGTCTTATGTAGAGCCGGGCACTGCTTAGAATTCGCTAAATGACTGCTTGAATCACAACGGTAGCATCTGCGTTCAGGCTGTACTCTTATCCGACTGTGTTGCTTTAGTTGCGTACTCTTGTGTGTGTTCGCTTCTCTTTTTTTCACATACAGTCTCTGTACTGGTAGTTCAGCGGATTTTGCAAACTCACTCGCATTGGCCATTGCATTTTCCAGCTGATTCGCAATTTGTATGGCTTTGTCCGAAGTTAAATCTGCTTTCAGCAATAAACGTTCCCGAACTTGGCTGCTATGTACTTTCTCAACAATTTGATCTTGCTGCATTTCCTCTTCTTTGTCCCCAAATGCACATAAGGACACCATATCACGGAGCACGGCCACATATTGCAGAATATTTTCATCATGCCTTTGTTCTCTCTGTCGAAACTTGTGTCGTTCTGCAATAATATTAAGTTTCGGGATGAAATGTGCCCTGAGTGCAGTTAGTACAGATGCATATGACATACCCATATTTGGACGGGTGTAAAAGATTCGCTGGGCTTCTGTTCCAAGGCAATGAAGCAGCGTAGCACGCTTTTTAGTATCCGGCCAGTCATCCCCCTCTGCATGAATTGCCAGCAGGTAGTTTTCAAACATCATTATCCATGTACTGAATGGAATTGTAGGTTCCCCTCTAGGGCATTGCAAATATGTAGGAGGAAGATTGACTGCCATCCTCGTCGCCATTTTGTTAAGTATCAGTACAAACCCAGAAAGAACACTCAGCTTAATCTGTTTCATCATCTTTACTCAGCAAGACTCAACAGGCACACACACTTCTTCTCCTCCATGTGTGATTCTCTTTTTCTACAACAGCTCCCTTTAGTGGTACGTCTTAATAACACAACAAACACAACAGCCATGTTGCAGGATTTTAGCTCGATTTTTTTTTTTTATCTCAAACCGTATGCATCACCCCTTGATCGTCTTGCTGTCTGCCCTCTGAATACATTGGGAAAAAACCCGGTCTGGAAACACAGAGGCTGCAATACCAAAACACGGAGTAGGGGCACAGGATGTGCACCAAAACAAGAAAAAACTACGGCCAACCAATCGGCAAGAAGAGATGGGGTTTAATGTGCATGCACATAATAGACAGAGTTGATTGACAGCGTCAATCTGAGGGTGGGTTATTTTGTATTATTTTTGGAAAATGGCTGAGGCGCGACCGAAGAAAAGACGCTCTGAGGAATATAAGGGGAGAAGAAGAGAAATCAAGATGAAACGAAACAAGACACGGATTTACCTTGGGGATTTGTTTGAACTGTGGAGAGAACTTTGCCGTCAAAAGGGCTTCCAAACCGATGCACAGGTGTCAAGTTTTTTATTTTTATTTAGGGATGATTTTTGTTTACGAAAATCTAGTTTCGGAAGGAGCGTAACGATAATCAAACACACCTGGTTCTAATAATCTCCTGCCCAATCAAATCATTCTTCCGCTATAAATAAACCCCTTTTTTTCCTCCATTCCGTATCTCGTCTTTCGTGCATTCTTTGGAATCGTTCGACCGAAGACACAATCACGACGTCTCACTTCAACTAGTCTGCCTACCTCCACGAGGACCCGATTCCTCATCCTGCCTTCCAACAACCTGCTACCACCCAAACTCAACCATCAGCCCGCCTGAAGCCTCCACAAGAGCTGGGGTGGCCAGCCGAGACTGCAACAACGCTGCTCCCTACAACTTCCAGCCAGCCAGCCTGAATTCCCACGGGAGCCATGGCTTCCTACTAGAGGTCATGCTAGTGCGCTCTTAGATCTCTGTCTACTCGCCTTCCGCCAAAGCAATCCAAGTGAAAGAATCCTCATTACTCACCATTCGCCGTCCTCTGCCATTTTCCTCAGCCCTGGAAGCAAAACAAAGCCCAGCTTCCCAATCAGTAGCAAACTAACGTGGAACTGGCCGGCGCCACCAGATGACGTCATATGCAAGCTGCGTACCCATGGCGCCAACACGGCGCTTCCTTTACTTCTCAGCGGTCTTACGCACTCATTCACTCCATTTTTAGGTTTCATTTATTTATTTAGCCATTGATTTATTTAGCCAATGATTCCTGTCATCAGAAACAGAACATATATTTACTGACTTGGGGAGAATGGAGAGGCTTCGCAGAGGCTTCCCACCCACCTCCGCAGAGGTCTTTGTCTTATCTATCCTACTTTCGCAGAGGTTTCAATCCCAGCCCCAGTAGAGGATTCCTCATCCCTTGGGGTCTTTTCTCCCCTATCCCACCTCGCCTTGCCCCCCACCATCCTAGGAAGAAGAAAAAAAAAAAACAGCACCTTTCTTTTCGCTTTTTTGTGGGCTCACTCAGGCTGCTTTCTTCCCTAGCTCTTTTGGGGGGCACGCAGAGCACGAGTCGGACGCCGAGCCCCTCCCTCGCTAGGGTTCAAATCACTAGGGCTCAGAGTCCGCCGTGCTCTCGGCTCGCCCCCCTGGACAGAACACCAAATCTGCTTACTCGCTTAATTTGATATGAGGAAGCGCCAACTCGTGAAATTTTTGTTTTTATTTAGTCATGTTAACTTGATGTTAGCTCTGTAGCTGTCTCTCTTGGGATAGCACCACCTTTTGTATCAATGCGCTTTGCACGTTCACAGCAGTTACAGAAACACTGGGGGGAGGGGGGAGCTTGATCTGTTTTGTTTTGTATTTACGTGAAACGTCAGCAGAAGTAATGTCAAACAGCATCGCATAGAGCACTTTTAATATTCACTAATCAATATTCACAGTCTGCCGCAAGGCCCAGTACGAGGTGTTTGCTAAGCCCGAAAGGTCAGCCCCTCTACTGGGATAGGTGGCCGCATGTATGATTCCCCCAGTGGCAATCTCTTGCGTAGGTTTTCCACGGTACAGTTTCCCAGATGGCAAACTCGTGTCTTTCCTCGGCCCGTCTAAGTGGAGTAGTCTTTCCCCCTGCTGGCGGAACTCACCCCTTAGGCATGATTCGTATGTGGCATTACTGCTATATGGTCCCTGCGGGCACCATGGTCAGAGAATTTGCACTGGAGCGTGGGAAGGTTACGACCTTGCGCAGTAATCGTCGGCACGCTAAGCCTGTCCTGTACAATTTGCAGCGCTGTTGGTTGTGACAGGGTTCTTGACGATGGCGCTTTCCATATGGACCCCAGTCTGTCGTCAAGACATAACGTCATAGTAACTGACATACAGGGAATGTCTCGGTTACCTATTGTAACCCTCGTTCCCTGATGGAGGGAACGGAGACGTTATGTCCCCCTGCCACCGCCTTGAACCCACCGCTGGGGGCCCAGAGGGCCTGGCTCTCGGCTCCTCAGCAATATCTGAAGAGTGGTTGCAGCTGCTGCCTATTTATACCCGCTGAGCGGGGGAGTGGCTCAGCATGCAAATTCCACTAGCCATTCAGAAGGATTCTGATTGGCGTTTTCTCTCTCTCAGAGCGAATCAGGGCTCCCAAGTCAGACCCCAGTCTGTCGTCACGACATAACATCATAGTGACTGACAGACAGGGAACACAGGATTTTTGTAATATGTATTGAGAACATTTGGTTCAACCACCAAAAAACAGCATTATGATCTTTATCTTTTAGTTTAGTATACTTTAAATAGGCAACTAATGCAATATACATGTTTACAATTAAGCCACGCTTCTGAATCAAAGATATTACAGTAAGACAGGCTACTGTACTGTATACTAATGTCCAATGAGGTGTTGTGTAAAACCATTCTCTGCCAATACATGAATTGTTCTCAGTGTACCTTGAGTACCATGAGTGTGTGTTACAGTCTTGTCTCTAGGGTAACGTTCTGTAATTTGCTAGTCTCCACCAATGGTAGTGCCTTGTTTAGATATTGTTCTGAACAATAATTTATTGTACCTATCCATTTTGGAAAATGCAAACCATGCAGGTCTACAAAATATCTATTTTATAGAAATAATATTAACCAAATGGTTCACTGATTAACCATTATGATCAGTTGGATTAAATCATAGACAAACGTTTTGAACTGGACAATATGGTAGGGAAATTAAAAGTTTGATAATAATAGCATTAAAAAAGACATTTATATAGATAAAACATTGTCTTTTTTCACATGCAATTAGCAATTGACAATGAGAAAAGGTTTGAAAAATGTTTTAAAGTGCATTTTGATCATCTGTTGTGATATTAGTTCTAGAAAAATGCACAGCTTGCTTTTGAAAACTGCACAAAAAACCCCATTATCAATGTTGAAACAGCTGAGCTGCATAATTACTTCTACTTTAAATAAATAGGTGGGTTTTATTAATATTTTGACTGTGGCATTATTTTTTGAGGAGGTTTTACAAAATAAAAACATTGTTTAATGGAGCCAATATTTAGTAAAATATGCCATGTTTAAAGAATATTTAGTTTGTAGCCTAAACCTGCGACACCAGTGCCATACAATAAAATCAGTCATATGATCGGAATAGCCTTTGTGTCAATCATTCATCGATTTACAATGATTGTGAAGTGAATTGCTCCCTTCATAATGACTGATACTGAATAAAGGTCAGTTAATGATCCGAACCCTCTCGACAGTCACAGATAACTTGTGTTGCAGTTGCCATATATAATATAGCACAGTATATTATTAATAACAACTTGTGCAATTACAGATATCTTCATCCATTTCTGTTTATTCAGCTTGTAAACAATAGCTTCTGGTGTAATTATTAGTAAAAAAAACAATAGCTATAGTATACAAACAAAATAATTACAGTTTTATGTATCATGCTTTGAAAATCACCATTGCTCTTTAAGAATAGTTTATATTATTTGTTTCAAAATGGATCGTTGTGAATTCTTGGACTAAGCTGTGACTTTCCTGGAAGTGACCTCAGATGTTGTTTGTTGTTATTAAGACAATGCACAGGCATTTTTGTACAGCCAGTGCCATGTGCGTCTCTCATCAAGTGTGCTTCCTGAAAGCTGAAATAATCACGCTTCATTAGAGGAAGTGATGCATGTGCACGAAGGGTGGGTTAATTGTTTTGTGATGGATTTAGTGTCTTGGTGCATTGTGTCATATAAAACTGCTCAAGTGGTCTCTTAAGATACAGTATTGTTCAGAGAAATCTGTGATGGTATCTCTGATTGCGCTCCGGTCTGATCTAGTTTCCCATCAGGTTCTTCTGTGGCAGCTTTAGCGTCAGACTTAAATAGATTTATTACATGTTGTTCTGTGGATCTTCCGGCTCCATTAAAACTTGAACACTGTCTGTTTCAGCGAAGCACTCAATACACCCCCACTGTGGTTTTATCAGAGAAGGCTTCCCCTCATCTGAAAGCAGAGAACAGCTTCACCTCCTACACCGAGGGAACAGTGAGCGTCTACAGCGAGGGTGCATACAAAAGCAATGTGTGAGTGCGACCCGCCATCCTCAGGACAAGAAATTCTTACAAGTACCCATGCACACTAGACTCATCTTTGCACTTTGTTTTAAAGGTATTCTAAGAACACGAACAGTTGCTCCCCAGAGCCGTTGTACCAAAGTCGATGGATGAGCTCCAACACTGTGGAGGAAGTTGAAGTGCAGAGCAGCTCAGTGCAGGAGAAACCTGAAACGGATGAGGTTGAGGATGTGCTCTGTGAGACGGGCTACACCACTGGTGGAGATTCGGCCACTGAATTAGACACATATGAGATTGAGAAGTGAGTTTCAATCATCTCATTAATCTTGATTAGAGTAGTATTGCATCCTTCATACCTCCAGTCTTTAGTTTTATCTCATATAAACGATAGATACAGCTTTATGATTCTCTCCTAGTCTCAAGCTTGTGAGCCGATTGCCAACAAAACACAGAAATTCGATGCCGCCTGCGGTTACGAATCATAACCAGGGCCTTTTATTGCTAGGACTGCTCCATCTTTCAGTATCAAACAATGTACAAATTCAGGATGGAACTGGGCCTCATTTATGTTGATGTAGTCACGCATAGCCTGACCTTCAGACTGACTAAAGGTCTGGGATCCACAGCAGCATTCATTGGTCAAGGTCTGCTCCTGAGACAGTTTGACCGACATGTCAAACAACCAATCACTGTTTGATTCATTCAGCGCCACGTTTTGGAGAGTGGAAATGTCGCCACAATAACAGACCGGTGTGTAAAACTCTCGGACCTTTGTTAAAGATTCTATGTTGCGAATTTTAAATATTTGACACACTTTTGAAAATCCAGCGTTATAAGCGCTCATCATGACAGTTGTAAACTCAATGCCGTTCTTGTTTCATGAGGGGTTTGGCATCATGGCAGCTTTGTTTCCAGGCAGAACGTTAAAATAATTGTTTTTAAAGTAATTACACCATACTCTACTCACCCTAAAGCCATCCTAGGTGCATATAACTTTCTTCTTTCAAAACAGGTAATGGCTTCTTCCAATGTATGGTGTAAGCTGCGTCATACGTCAAATCAGAGGGCAGCCAAGAAGCCATAACTCAACGCTCTCATAGATGCGCATACAGCCGTTGTCGGAAGTCAGTAATTTAGGTTATAATTTTAAAACTAGAAATATTTTTGATAAAAAATCCCCCATTGATCTGCTTTAGAGCACATGTGATACCCCCCAGAGGCATCTAGGTTAGTTTTACGGCATGGATATATCCAATTTAAGAAGCTTCAAAATGATGGCTACTATCCACCAGCATTACCAAGCTTGGAAGAGCCAGGATAATTTTTTTTAAACTCAAGACTATGTTCGTCTGAAAGAACAAAGTCATATACACCTAAAATGGCTTCGGTGTGTATATAGATGATGGTGTAACTTTAATTTGGGTGAATTGTTTCTTTAAAGAACATATCACACACGTCTCCTGGATATCCTGTATAATTAAACCAATTCAGTGATGACATCGAAACTCCTGAAGTGTTTAAACTTTTGTGTGTAATTTGCATCAGATGTTTAGCCAATGGTCCGTTGAGACCACTGTGCACGTAATTCTGGGTGACATTCTTTTCCAGCAAGTCATATGACGACATTGATCAGCGTACTTTTCACAAAAGCATTGTGAGCTAACTATGGTCGTTAGTTCCATTTAGCTGTACTGGTAACGGTAAAAGATGCAACCATAGTTCCTATTGGGAAATGTACCCCTGGTTGACATGTGCACGTACTCTTCTGGGAGACATGCCCATGCAAGAAATACTGCCTTTATGATTTCATAAAGGCTGAAAAACGTCCTAAAACTTATACAAACCTGGAAGGAGTGTATTTGGCACAAAAAAACTCATACGTCCAAATAATGTTGTACAACTTTTTGCTGATATCTAGCATGAGAATCCAACAGTGTAAATAACTTAGAATGCATTAAATAAGATTGGAACCCCACTTTAATGCTGCGCAACAGACTTGCGGTATAGAATCAGTTTTTTCTGTTACTGTTCTAATAGCAGATCATTTTTTTGTTTGTTTCCTGCTACAGCTCTCATTCAGAAATTACAACCGATGAAGAGCGCAGACAGTACAAGGAACAGTTTGATATCTCCCTCACTGAATACAAGAACCTCTGTGCAGAAATGGATGATATCAGTGATCAAATGAATGAGCTGAACCGAGAACTGGACACCCTCCATGAGGAATCCACCAAGTTCCAGGTAGGCCTCAAAAACGAAATAATAAAGTTAAAGTTTTCAGACATCAAATACAACAATAAGCATATGTATTGTATGACAGGCTGTAGCTGATGAATATAATCGACTTAAGGATGTAAAGCGGGTATGAAAACAAATTCTCATTACAGTCATTACAGCCATTTCATATTTTTGCTTGTCAATCCCTAATGCTCGTTTCCTTCCTCTAGTCTCCAGAATACCAGGCTAAGAAGCTCCGGTGTAAAAAACTGAAGCAGGAGCTGTGTGATATCAAACAACTGGTGAAAAATTATGACAGAACCTTTGCAAGGAGAGGGAAGACTAATACTGATCACCAGGATTTCTTTGTTTAAAACCGTAAACATTAATGCATACACTGCATACGACTATAAGATGTTATGAGTGAGTTGTGTCTAAGTTGCATTAGTTGTAAATATTTTGGATTTTCCTGTAAAATTATCTCTTTACAATTTGTATATTAAACTAAAAAAAACATTTCCTTTCTGATCTGACAAAAAAAGCACTTGCAAGCACACAATGCAATGTATGATACTTTTGTTTAATCAAGCTGTCATACGCAAGTATTTAAAAAGACAAGGATATTAAAATGAAAACTGTACATGTTGCCGCTTTGATGCATTTATACATATTAGACCGCCTGATACGTTTCAAGGCCTAAATATGAGGTAATATTAGTCATTCACATGTATGATAAGGCTAGAAAACGTACATCTCACAACAAGAGCCAAATACAACATGCTGTCACCTGTGAAACGCCACACCAGAGCACTGCTCCACAAAAGACAAAACAGGCAATGCCAGTTTCTTACTGGAAATGGCCAAACATAACAGACAGATAGATCCAATCACTCCTCTTTAGTGTAAAGTGAGCAGCTCAAGTGTGCTGATAAATTTAAAAACTGACCCAGTCGTGAATGACTGCAAGTCCGTTTGAGTCTCAACAGACTGTAGAGGTATTTCTTTTGGTCAACATACATAATGTGACTTTATTACCAGTTTAGCATTAACTGGTAAGTGAGGAAAAAAAACACTGGTTATTCATCTGAAAAAAAAAAAAAAAAGCATGACTACTTCATTTGTCGTCTGTCCGAAATGCAGTGTGCATTAAAAATTAATAATTAGTGAAGAGACAAGTCTGTACCTTAACTCAAGTACAAATACAACCCGCAATTAATCTGTCAAACGGCTATTTCACGAAACATGATCTACTAGCTTTTGCAAATTTCAATCTCTTCTCATAGAAATGCATTAGCATTAACAGGGAAAAAGAGATAAAAATACGAGCCAAGTAGTTATCAAGTCCCAATTCTGGCTGTTTTGGTTTGGTTTGTTTGGGTTTTTGGATGTCATCATGTCTACTTCCTCCTCCTCCTTTGGGCTTTCTGGTACACAAGGACAGGGCAGAGCAGAATATGAGGGGGACTTGATTTCCTGCTGCCTCCAGGGACAGTCCAAAGTGACTTTCATGTTTACACCCAACTGACAGAGCTTGTTATTTAGGGTTTTAACCAATTGTACTGTACCTAACATCTTACCTTTGGCTAGCAGATAGCCAATATTTCTCAAGTCATTTTTTAAGAATGCTTCTGAGCCTCATAAAACAGTTCACACAGGGCATAGATCAAGCCTTCTGCCATGTACTACTGAATCCACCATTCCCACAGTGTGACCCAGTTGCACTAGGTGATCTGGTGAATATCAGATGTGAGTGTGTTGTTGGAAAAATAACTAAATCACACGGAGATAGCTCGCAGTTCAGACTGGTTTTGTGGTCACATCTGATAATGGTTATTGTCCAGGGGCGTACGGCCAGCTGATGGAGCTGCCAGACAGCTGCATGTCACGGATGAGTGTCTCGATGGGCGTTTTGCCCACCAGGCGCATGAAGAAGAGCTGAGAGATGAGGTTGGCAGGCACGGCCCTCAGAGCGGGCAGTCGCAGTAGAAGCCGTCCGAAGCGCTGGGGCTGCCCGGGGTACTGCATGCGCTCGTACTCGGTCAGGGCCACCTGAGCTTTTTCCTGCAGGCTTTCCACATGAGCCGGGTCTGTCAGCCCACACGCATCTAAACATAAACAACACCAGATATTCAGGTATGAAACCACACTCCACAAGTTGCTTACAAATGACAGATGATTTATTCAGTCATTCATTTTAAATGGAAAATCATATGAGAGGTACATAGAGCAGTGTAAAAATGTCACATTCATTTACATATTCATACATATACTGTTCATGTATTTAACCGTAGTGAATAAACGGAAGGCTACGGATGCTTTATGTCCGGTTTGAAGGTTCGCGAGTCTCATCTTGGGGACAAAATGTGAAAAAAAAAGTAGAGATAGAGGAAGGCTGGTTTCGATGTATGAGTTTGAGGTCAGCTACTTTGTTAAAACATTTAGTTACACAAAAACTAATTAGTAATGCTTAGCTAGCAGATATTTGATCTACGATTTTCCTTTTTCTTAACAATATGTGCTTTATAATGCAATAAGGATACACTGAAAAAGATTTAGTTTTCTCCAGTAGAGGGTGCTAGCATTTTACTAGAAATATGACTGCCCCAGCACATTCCTCACTATTCTCTAACATTCTGTAAAGGGCACAAATATATCACAGCTTTTTTGATCCGATTATGTTCGGTTAAATGCAGTTAAATGTGTCTGGCGCACCTGGTGAGAAGAGCGCTATGGCCTTTAGACAGCTGTACTCTGCTGAATCCACCTGAAGGCGGGTCAGCTTCTCCACTTGTTCCTGGAAGATGCGCACCTGGTCCATGAAGGACACCACCCTCTCGGCAGACATGGGAGAGGAGTGAAAGCCTGCGGCGGCGAGCAGCGGAGCCATGTGCAGGGGCAGGGCAGATTGGGCGGCGTTGAGAATAAACAGTTCGCTCCAGCTGAGCCGCAGCAGGGCCACCTGCTCAGATACAGGCAGCTCAGGGAAGAAAGGAATGTTTCGGGCCCATTCGATGATGCTAAACAGGAGTCTGGCGGCTAGCTCACAGATGCTGTCGATGCCCATGGATCCACCGCCCCCCTGCATCTGCTGGTTGTACTGATGGCTGTAGCGGCTGTTAGGATAAGGCTCTGCCCGCAGGAGCTGTGAGATGAGCTCAGACACCGGCTGCCCGTTGTAGAACTCGCTGACGCCGCTGCCGGCATTACCGCCCACTGGAGTCGTGGAAGGGCTCAGGCTTGAATGCGAAGGTGGGATGCGTCCACGCTGAACTGCTAAAGGGGGAAAGGGAAGGAGAGAAGTGGAGAGTTGTGATGGAGTTGAAACGCTTGACGGATGACATTACCAAGTTTCAACGCTCCTGCCTTTCTCTAACATGCAACATCTGGCAGAGAGTCAGAGCACTGACCTCAGGGATTAGAAGCATCTGATTCCTGATTCCACAGGCACTCAAAACTGAAAACGGACCCTGCAAGCACCTTTCTAGTCGAACCTTCAGAGACTTTATAGATGAGGAATGCGAATGTTCAATAAAAAGCTAAACAATCTAATCATCACTCTGTTTTAAAAGCAAACGTGTTGAGGAAACAGTGAAATATATAGGTCATCACGCCCTAATGTAAGTTTCATCATGTGCACTGGCAATTGTGGTAAACAAACACCATCTGGGTCGGCTTAAAATAAAATACAGCTCTGAAGACTCTCGTAACTCTATCAAATATAAAACTGTGATCTTTACAGCTTGTTTGTCAGACTGCTTTAAACCAGTAAACTGAGTTTTTTGAACATGTTACATAACGTTTCTAAGAGTCATATTTGTGAATATGACTTATTACACTGTATGCCTGTTTTTGCATGCAATAAAATACAATTCAAAATGGATTATGTTTTCCTCAAAATTAAGCAGGACACCTGTTTTCAACATTGCTCACAGTAAGAAATGTTTCCTGAGCAGCAAATCAGCATATTAGATAGCTTTTTGGATGTGACAGGCTGGAGCAATGGTTGTTGAAAATTCAGCTAAAATATATATTTTGTCCTAAATACGTGACCCTGGACTGCAAAATCAGTCATAGGTGTACATTTTTCGGAATCATGCATCATCTAAAAGCTGAATAAATAAGCTTTCTATTGATGTATGGTTTGTAAGAATACATACAACTACTTGAAAATCTGTAATCTGAGGGTGCAAAAAAAAAATCACCTTTAAAGTTGTCCAAATTAAGTTAATAGCAATGCATTTTACTAATCAAAACATAAGTTTACAGTATGAAATGTACAAAATATCTTTATGGAACCTAATCTTTACCACATAGCCTAATGATTTTTGGATAATATTGACCCGTACAATGTATTTTTGGCTACTGACAAAATAAGTGGATTAGTGTGCATTAAACAATCACGGAAAGCCACTTTGATTGATTTGATAAGAGAGATAGACAGTTACCTTCTTTGCGCATTCCCACTCGGAAACATTTCTTTAAACGGCAGTATTGGCACTGGTTGCGATGATGTTGGTCAATCTGGCAGTCTCGGTTTGATCTGAAAGGGACCAAAAAAAAAAAAAAACGGCTTAATGGTGAGACTGACTAACATTTTAGATGTTGCATCATTTGACACGCACAGCTAACACATCACAGACTTTCCCTCCATTACCTGCAGGTATAGTTAAGGTTTCGCCGGACACTGCGTTTGAAGAAGCTCTTGCAGCCCTCACAAGTAAACACACCGTAGTGTTTCCCACTGGACTTGTCACCGCAGACCACACAGTCCACCACACAACCTTTATCATCATCCCCGGCCTCCATGTCGCTGCCGCCTCCTTGCGGTGACCCGTCATCCTCATCTCCCCTCAGGTACCCCTTGTCACCAAGTCCATTAGTCTCCCCATTGGGATCTCCCCACCCCCCTCTCACCATGGCCATCGCTTAGTTCTCAGCACAACCGAGGAGGAAAAATACTCCCAAACGTGCTGTCGTCACAGACCGTTTCAGTTGACCCCCTTTCTTGACAGCTGTGCGTTCTAAAATGAGAAGATATGAAGCTTTCTATATCTGGTAATTGTCCACAGCTTCGTCTCACACATTTAGGCTCAGACGCGAGCCATGAGTCACGAGTCTGAGTCAGTCAACTTTGGCCCTCGGAAAGTGGGCCGTGCATGATGTTTTTCCTCCTTGACTGACCATATTCACTTTTTGCTCCAGCTTCTTTAGTCGAATAACGCGTTGTTTTAATGTCAGCCTGCCAAAAAAAAAAAAGTTACTCAAAAACAAACTTACAAAGATTTCTGTCTTTTGTGATTCCTGAATTATTTAAATGTAAATAGCACTGAAAAAAAAAGTTATTTCTAACCTAATAAGCACTTTATAACTAATAGAACAAAACTAATAACATATATAAATTCCTATATATCCCCATGACTTCTCCTGGTATGGATTATGCTTTATTTACTACAAGAGCAAGAAACCCTGACAGTTTAACAGGTTTTGCTTTACATACTTTACAATATGCATGCATAATATGTGAAATATTAAAAACATTTACATTATTTTTTAGACAATTTAACTGGAGCCCAGCAGCCAGAGATTAACGTTACTAAAGACTTTCCCTAAAACGTCTGACCTTTCAAAATCCCTTGCCAAGATGCAGTAACAGGAACAAAACAGAAACACACCCACACAAACACTGATATGTCTTTAAAATGTAAACGTCTTAAAACATCCCATAACAAGCAATAATCACATACTACTCAAAACACCTCGGTATGAAAAGCAGCGCCTTCCTGCACTGTACTGATTGTTCAAGGAAGTGCTGCGCTTGTTTGTTGTGAAATGAGGGCAGACTTTTTGAGTCCCTCTAACAGTTACTGTGGCGCCGATTTAAAACGTTTGAATCAAAACGCAACGGGTGAAACCGTAACGTCAGCTCGTGTTAACGGGTTCGCCGTGATCCGGAGCTAAATGTCCCCTTTCTTGTTTTTTATGAGCGCCAGTAACAGACATGCGGCCTAACCTCCAGCGATCCTCGGGCAGGGGGAGGGGTGGAGCCATAGCTTTAGCGACATACCTCACTCCTGACTTCGGCGAGCACTCTATATATTCTCGCTTACCTTTGACGCCCCGAATGATACCCTAGCGTACCGATAACGACGGCGAAACCGCGGTAGTATTTCGGAATCCCTACCTGCTTTTAGAAGTGCAAAAGTCGCGCTGGCTTGAAGAGGACAAGAGATAGCGCGAGCCAGTGTCCAGTAGAGCGCGCGCCCCGCGTGCCTGTGTGTGTGTGTGAGAGAGAGAGAGAGAGAGAGAGAGAGAGAGTGTGTGTGTGTGTGTGTGTGTGAGGGGGGTGCGGAGGGATTTGACACAGCTATTCAAGCCCACGGTTGCCATGGTATCTCCGGCCTTATATGGGCAAAGAAGTCAAAGAGCAGCTCTGCTGGGCACACAAAAAAAGAATGTGGTGTTTTGCTCCTGAGAGATCAGTGACCTCAGGCGTGCTTCAAAGGACTGCAAATATGCCTACAGGACACAAAACCAGTAAATACCACAAGAAACCATTTAGTCTAAAGCCATGCAATGGCTTATAAATAGTAGGCCAAAACATTAATGAAGAAATATAATTTTAAAATCACTGTAGAAGACTGTTTATAACTACTACTAGGAGTGACTAGTATCTGTTTAATTTTCACGTTTCAAGTAATGATTTACTAGGCTAATACTTTTTTATTTACTATCTACTCCAACTTTACCTGTGTGTATATTAGTGTCTATTTATAAGAGGCTATAATATCTTTCCCAGAAGTTAACAGTTACTTTTCTCATGCCTTTTTACTAATGACTCAGAATGGTTGCTTTATACTTCAATTAAAAGTTGTACTAGTAATACTTAAAATGCCACAGCAGTGTCTAATAAAGGGTAATTACAGTGTGTTATTACATGACAAATTACATAAATTTTTTTTGTAGCACTTTATTTTACACTTCTGTTGCTCATGTACATAATATATAGGCCTACTTATTATAGTAATTACAATAACTAGGTAAAAACTAGTCACTAACCCTGAACGTACCCTTAAACCTGCCCCTACCCCTAGAAATGAGTACCCAAATTAATATGGCTACCAGTAAAGCTAGAAAATAGGTACCAGCAACAACTGGAATATACATAAGATGGAAGTGACTCTGATATCTGAACTCCAAATGCCAAATGGAATTCAAAATATGTGCAATTTGTTTTCAGTTACAAAGGATTAGTTACTTGTCTCTGAGCACTAGTTTGGTCTGGTGTAGCATTAAAGTTGATACTAGTTACTAGTTAGATACTGGTAATGTAAATATAGACATTGGTTGTAAGGCAACATTAAAATGCCCAGAGATACTTTATGGTCAAAGTTTTAAAATAAGTACAAATCATGTTAATGCAGTTAGCAGAAAAGGTTTGAGTAATAACCCGAGAACATATTTACAGGGTGAACATATTTTGAGGTGAAGCTTAAATTCAATCCAGATTTATGTCAGAGTATAGGAAAGGGATAATATTATGTTATAATATTTTGTGCAGTTATCAAACAATGCAGCTGAACTTTATAAGCCAAAGATTTTGGCTCAGTATTGTTTCTGGTGTAAAAAAAAATGTAGAGTTTCTTTCTTTCTTTTTTTTTTTTTTAATATATTTTTAAACAATGAGAAACCATCCAGGCTGTATATCTTGTTGTTGATCCAGGAGACAGCTGTCTCTTGTTTTGAGATTTAGATCTTGGCCACCAGTTCACGGAATTATTCAAGGGTCACACTCAAGAGAAAAACACTCAACCTCTATTTCCTTCTCAGCCATTTCTGTGAAATCATATTCTTAGAAGCAACAGAAACAAAAACATGAAGTGGGTACAAAAAGTATTCAGACCCCCTTGAATTTTTCACTCTTTGTTATATTGCAGCCATTTGCTAAACTCATTTAAGTTCATTTCCCCCCTCATTAATATACACACAGCAACCCATATTGACAGAAAAACACAGAATTGTTGACATTTTTGCAGATTTATTAAAAAAGAAAAACTG
>JAUCMU010000042.1:8568528-8588779 GCA_032275025.1 Enteromius treurensis | reverse complement strand
AGGGTTCCTCAAATCTTACCCTGGAGGTCCGATGCACTGCAGAGTTTGGATCTAACCCTAATCAAACACACCTGAGCGTGCTAATCGGTGTCTTAAGGGTCATTAGAAAACATAGGTAGGTGAGTTTTATCAGGGTTGGAGCTAAACTCTGCAGTGCATCGGACCTCCAGGGTGAGATTTGAGGAACCCTGATCTATGCTCTGTGTGCAATATATGCAGTGGGTCAGCTAAGATTTTATGTGCTTCCCCTGAGAACTGATTTTTCTTACAGAACGGAAAGGGCCTGATATTGCCTTTTCCCCACAATCCTCATTGCACTTTTAACCAGGCACAGTAGTTGCGTAGTGTAGTTTTACTTAAACAGTAACATAACAAAAACATTTTTCTGGACCTGAGTCTTTAGCCGTTTTCAAAAAAACATCTGAAGACACACCTGTTTTGCCATCACCTAACTAATTAATACTAGCCCTTACCTATTCTATTCAGTAAATGTATTTATTTATTTTAAAAAAAAACTTATCGCAGCACTTGTGTAATGTTGCTCTCTTGTTGGTCTGTTTGCTTCTACTTTGTGAGTCACTTTGCAGTCTCCTTTGTGGGCTCTTATCCCACATCATTTATCTAAGCTAAGGCCCCATTGCTCATCTATTCCACTTTAAGTTAACAGTTAAGGCCATCACACACTGAGTCAGAAGTTTTGCATGGGTCTTTTCTTTTTCCCCCCCTCATATTTGTGATCCTATCCTTTCCCATCTTTGTCATCTTATCCTTTCCTTTCCATTTTGAGTGAATTGTTTCTTTAATGTACTGTGTGAAACCCAACAATTTAGATACAGTCGTCTCACACTTGCTATACACCTGCTACACAAGTTAATCATTAATGATTTTCAGTCTCAGATTTTAGACAACTCTAAGTCACAAACTTTTATAATTCACTCTGAGAAGGTCACACCCATCTCTGGATGCACTTATATAAATAAATGCATGCATACACACATACGCTCACACACCTGCAGTTGAACATCTGATCCAGTTGTCTTTACTGTTGTGTCAAAGAGGGACGCAGTGTGGTGTTCCACCGGCCCTTCAAACATCAGCAAAATGAGTGAAGAATATTTTGGATTCTCTTGGACTCGCAATGAGAACAGAAAAAACGTCACCGTACATATAAACAATCCAGCGGACATCTCAGTGATTGTTATATATTTTTTGGTGGTTCTGGCTGTGGGAATATGGGTAAGTGGTCAGTAATTTCTATCCACCTGTAAAATATTTTTCTACCATTGACAGACTTGTGAATTGTTAACCCTCAAATTAACACACAGTATAAATGTAATATACATATAAATGGCTGTATATGATAAGTCTGAAGACAGAATGATGATGAACATCATTGATTTAATATAATATTTGTGCAAGTTATTAAAAAAAAAAAAAACAATTCCTCAATCCATCAATGCATCAACCAAATGTGATGTGTTATTATGAAATGTGTCTGATCCTAAAGTTACATACAATTTGCCTTATATTTAATATATCTAGAACTGTACATAGGCTTAATTTAATGGCTTTTTCTGCCCAAAGGCGATGGTACGGACCAATCGAGCCACAGTAGGAGGCTTTTTCCTGGCTGGCAGAAGTATGGTGTGGTGGCCAGTAAGTAAATGGGATTAAGATATAGGATGACTGTCCTTTCAAACTTTTTAAAACATTTTGTTTTGTACTCAGAATATGATGGACATTGACAAGCTGATACCAATCAACCAGTTTACCAAATGTGGTGAATATTTGTGGTAATGTGCTACACATTTGTATCTGTGCTGATTATGTATATTTCAATAGCATGAAGAGTGATTTAACATTACCACAAATATGGTATGCTAATGACCCTAACTGCATCTCCAATTCAGAAACTTCATATCCTGATAAGGTGAATGAAATCTTTTATGGGGCCATAATACAGTGATGCTAGATGCGACCCACAATTTATGTGCTCATCTCAGTTTTATGGAGCTGTCAAGCTTTGATCCATGCTAAAGTTATCACCTTATATAACATTTTGAAGGTTTGCCTTTGTTATTATGAAGTTTATTGTTCCAGTCATTATTGTTTGAGTTACACCTTAGTCTATGCAGAAGCAGTGTTTTTTATACCTTATCATTGTGGTGATTGCCAGTCAAACTGTAAATAGAGTTAATACCCAGGTGAAAAAGAAGTATTGCAAATGAGCTCGAAACTCATTTCTAGTTTAAATGTACTTCTGTCTTGCTTACTTGAAGTGCATTAAAATGTACCGATTTACATTTTAATAGTTATAAATACATGTTTATAATAAATAAATAAGTAACAAACATGTCAAAATACAAACATACTTTTTGTGACATTTTATTACACCTATTATATATATATAGTATATTTAAAATATTTATATAATAAACATGTGTCTCAGTCTGCTTCTCAAAAGTAAGACCAACTTTATTTTTTAAAGCATTTTATCATATTTTATAAAGTATGTTAATTCACACACACATTTTACATTACAGCAATAAAATATGTGAATTCTTACATTGTACCAACGTGTGATTTAGAAATATCATTTTACCTACTATGCCTTCGTAGACAAGCATACTTAAAATCAATGTTGCCTACAAGCATACTTAAAGGCAATGTTCTACTGTGCATACTTAAAACTAAGCATACTTAAACTCAACGGTGTGTTTTGTTTGACCTATTTGTACCTGTAAAGAAATTCTTAAAAATCTTTTTATAGTACAATTAAAATGAAAACATATTTTCTTACCCTTTTAAATACAAAACATTTTTTAAAAGTATACAAATAAGCTACTACTATTCAAAAGCATTTTAACATTGTATATTTTTAAGTGAATCATAAAGGATTTTTTTCCATTTATATCCTAAAAATCCATACACAAACTCTACCTACTGCACGATGCATGCAAACTAACCTCATGGCTTTTGTAGGAACCAAAACCAAATCTGATTGCGCACATCAAACAATCATGTCCGAGCTTTTGCTTACCAATTCTGAAAGTGTGTATGTGCATTAATAGATGTGAAAAAGTCTAAATCTGTAGAGTTCCATAGAGCTATTGTGTCTCTTCATGAACATACAGTGGGTACGGAAAGTATTCAGACCCCCTTAAATTTTTCACTCTTTGTTAAATTGCAGCCATTTGCTAAAATCATTTTTTCCCTCATTAAAGGGTCACAACACCCCCCTGTTTCAGAAGTGCTTTTTCACACCTCTGGTTTAAAAACGTTCTGAAAAGGGGCGTTGTTCACTGGGGGTAAGGGTAGAGTGTGCAGACAAGGCGGAGACTGCATTAAAGGGGGAGTGACAACAAGTGAATAACTTTTGCTAATTTGCACACGATAATGTAAACACACACACGTTGGCAACACACATAGCTTCCCATATTGACAGACAAACACAAAATTGTTGACATTTTTGCAGATTTATAAAAAAATAAAAAAAATGAAATATCACATAGTCGTAAGTATTCAGACCCTTTGCTGTGACACTCATATATTTAACTGAGGTGCTGTCCATTTCTTCTGATCATCCTTGAGATGGTTCTACACCTTCATTTGAGTCCAGCAGTGTTTGATTACACTGATTGTACAAGGTTTGTACAAGTACAGGGATATCCTGGACGAAAACCTTCTCAGGACCTCAGACTGGACCGAAGGTTTATCTTCCAACATGACAATGACCCTAAGCACACAGCTAAAATAACGAAGAAGTGGCTTCACAACAACTCTGTTCTTAAACTGTACTGTTCTTAAAGCCCTGACTTAAACCCAATTGAGCATCTCTGGAGAGACCTAAAAATGGCTGTCCACCAACGTTTACCATCCAACCTGAAAGCATCCAAACAAACTATATATACCTGTGAAGAACACTAGTATAAAAAAGCATCTCAAGGGCTAGGTAGATTACTAATGCCATTAAAAAAAAAAACCTGACAGAACTGGAGAGGATCTGCAAGGAGGAATGGCAGAGGATCCCCAAATCCCGGTGTTAAAAACTTTCCTGGCTGTATTAAATCTAAAGGGTGCTTCTACTAAATACTGAGCAAAGGGTCTGAATACTTATGACCATGTGATATTTCGGTTTTTCAATACTTTCTGTACCCACTGTACTTCTCAAGGAACCAGAAGCAAACTGATTTGGCATCATCAATTTACATCAGCTCTTTTTCAAGATCTGGTTTCTTAGCAGCATGTAAAGTCTTTGTGTGTGTATGTGTGTGTGTCAAAGAAAGCACAGAAGAAAAGAGGAGTGTGAGTCTGAGAGTGCATGCTTGAATTATGTGCATTGTACAAGCTGGGTGTTTGGTTTGGCCTTTGACCCCAGAGTCCAGGAATGTGATTGATCTCTTTTAGGATACGGGGTAGCATTGCAACTCTTAATTATGCTAACTTTACCAAACCCTGAAAACATGTTGGAGCATGCATGGGCTTTAAAGATGTTTTGTTAAATATTGTTATTTTATTTTAGAATATTTTATTTTATGAAATATTCCATACTGTTTTATTATTTTATAACATGCTTCAATTAAAAAAGTTTATTTTTCTTTATCATAATTCATTTTTTAATGTGTCTGTTATAAAATGCTAGTGTTATTTGAAAATATCTCTATCTAATTGTGAGATAAAGAGACTAAGAATTCTGTAAATGTTTTACGTTAAAAGACATTTTAGTAAACATCTAGTTTAGTATCAGAGACTGCGTAAACACTGACTCTGTTGCTTTTTAAAAACATAAGCCCAGCTAACAAGGAACTTTCTCTATGAAAGGTTCACATATCCTAAATAAATACATTTTAAAACCGGACATTTTGCAGAAAATCTAATTTTCATAACTTAAAGGCAATGTTAGCAACATAACATTTTTGTTAGCTGGCAGCATCCAAACAAAGTATATATATACCTGTCAAGAACACTAGTTTAAAAGCATCTCTATAGGGCGATTTAGTTTAGGTAGATTACTAACAAACCAAAATTCCTAATGCCATTAAAAAAAACTAATTATTCAGTTATTTCTTTTTAAATTATGTTTATTTATTTTCTTTTTATATATTTCTCATCAATGCAATTACATAATTCAAGCACAAAGGTTTACCGTTAATGAGGTAATGTGTTCTTTGGCAGGTTTATGGGATTTAAAAACAACACAGTGAATCTCGTTACATGATGATAATTTTAACGTCAGCCGTATTTTAGAAACAGATAAACAGGACGATTAATTCTTGATAATGTCAGCAGATGTATATACATCTGTGTTTATTACTGATTTCCTTCATTTGTTCAGTGGTTTACCTAAGAAGTGTCCAGACAGAGCCCTCTACGTTTGTCACTCTGAGACACAGCTATGAATTACTGTTTCCTCTTGGAATCGGGGTGGCACATCAACAGTTCCTGGCAGGAAAGCCACATGCTTTCATAATATTCCTATCCTCTGACCCTTAAGATACACTGAATAAGATATCAGAAAAAAACAAAAAGATAAGGCTTAACAATTACAGAATATTTTATGAAAGTTGGTAACATAACAGTATCATGTTTAAAGTAAATTTGGCCATGGATTGAAATGCTTTGGTCAAAGGTAATGTTTTAGTAATACACGATATACAAACCACATCCTTGTCCTACCTACGCCAAGAAGAATTATAGACAGCATGTAGGAATGTGTTCTACAACACTTGAATCAATTTAGGTGTATTTTAGAGCATCTGTTATGTTATTTCAATGTAAAACATATTGTACAGTGTTATGGTCATTAACCTAGATAGATTAAAATCATCTCTGAATAGCTGTTCAAAACAGCACGTAGTCAAACCATCAACCATGTGCTCTCTCAAGTGCCAACATGCTGTCAAACAAAAGGATCTGTTTTGGAGACAGTGTACAGTCTGGTTTGGTTTGGGCCACCCCCTGGTCAGTGCGTGCTGTTGTTCTAACCTCGGGAATCACGAGCATAGGGTGGGTCAGGGAAACGTCATCCAATAGGAGGTGCAGGAAAATTATATATGCTGGCAGGGTTAACATATTTAACTTCTTATTTTGCCTTTGATGTTTCAGGAGTGAAGGAGCTTGATTATTGCAGTGATGTACAACAGCAGTTACTCTCAGGGCAGCTTTGGCTTGGCTGCCAAGAAGATGCACAAGTCGAAAGGCAAGAGCTGTGGTTACTACATGAAGATTGTTTTCTTTTTCTCCTCTCTCATCCAGTCACTGATCATTGCAAGTCTGGTGCTCTTTCTGGTGTACGGACAGCCAGAGCACACGGTGGAGGAGAAGAGGCTGCAAGAGTTGGACCAAAGCGTCAGCAAACTCACCATGGAAAATTTCATTCTCCACGGGAAGGAGAAGAACCTCACCAAAGTTCTGAACGTCACTCTCACTGCAAAGCTAAGCAATGACAAAACTCTGATGGAATTACGCAGACTGGCGAACATCTCATCTCTGACGATAAGGAACATGCAAACAACAATAGTGAGAATTAAATGAGATTTAATCAATTAATTTATAGTAGATGATGCTATGGTGTTTGGTGCATTTATTTGCATGATCTATGGTGTTATAAGAATGATTTTGCCAATGATTTTAAAATGTGCTTTTTTAATTTTGTAGCAACCTTTCCTAGGAACATTCTGGAAAACACTGGCAAAATGTTAATTATGATAAATTAAAAATTCCATGAATGTTGCAGAAAGAGACTTACACTTTTAAAAACAAAGGTGCTGAAAAGGTTCTTCACATTGATGCCGCGGAAGAAACATTTTTGGTTCCACAAAGAACCATTTCACGAGTTTGTACTTACTTGAAATTAGACATAAATTAAGCATGTTTAGCGTGCTGTCTGGGGAGAGGGCTCGGAGCTCGGCGCATTCCTGAGCCCTAGGAATTTTTATCCCTTCTTGTCCGTGAGGAGTGGACAGAGCTCAGTGTCTGGCCCGATCCTAAAGTGCCCCCCTGGAGGAAGGTTAGTGCGAACAGCAGAGGCTGGAATGGCGGAGGGATGCTATGAACGAGATATTGAAGGAAGAGGGCTTGAACAATTTATAGATTTCTCTTGTCTGATAGGATGATGGTATGATTATCGTGCTCCTCCCGAGTCCCGAACTTTGTTTGTAAACATTATTTAAACAAAGGTTCTTTAAAGAAAGAACCATATCTTTCTTACTTTTTTATTATCTGAAGAAACGTCTTTTGAAACAGAGAAGTTCTTCAGATGTACTTTATGGAACCATTCAGAGGATCTTTTATGGTATCGGGAAGCACCTTTGAGTGTAGAGAGCTAAAATGCATGACATTAACCTCAATTAACAGTTTGTTTGTGTTCTTTTGTTTGCAGTCTCAATACAATAGGGAAAAAATAATGAATATGCCTAGGGCATGCCCTCCTACATTCTGTCCAGATTCAACAGGTAAGATTTTATTTATTATATTATAAGTTACTTGAGTAGAAAATTCTGAATCTTTGTTTATTTAAAACACTGCCCGTAACACAGATCATCAGTTTTTGTTGTTGTTGTTGTTTTTTTTTTTAAGACAACAGGCGCTTACAAAGTATGTTCCAGCAGTCAGAGGAAATGCAAAAGCTGGTTAAATTGAACTTTACTCAGACAGTGAACACTCTGAAAACTGAGCTGGACAACTCCAACAAAGACAAGGATAAGTATCACTTGGAAACAATTCAATTGAGGCGAGACAAGGATTTCCTTGAAGATGAGCTTGCCTTGTACAAAAAGAAGTGCAAAGAGGATTTCGTCACTTCTTTAGGAGGAATCCCCGACGTCACCAAAGAATTCCTCAAAAGGATCGATGACCTCTTCTCAAAACATATTTCTTTCCAGCTAACATGTGATAAACAAAAAAATCAGCTCGAAGACATTCGGGAAAACTGTAGCAGTCTTTCAAGAGAAGTTGAGAACAAGCTTCAATCATATCTGGACGTAGTGGGGAACCAGTTCACCAGAATTAATGAGGAAAATGCCAAATATACAATAGACAACAAACGCCTGAAAGAGGATGCTATGTGGTGCAATCAGAATCGCAGTGTCATGATTCGCGAGAATCGCAAAGCTCTTGATCGACTTCAGCTCAAGAATGACGAAGACAGTGAAAAACTTCTGCTGGAGAACAGAAAAATAAAAGATGAAAACAAATTAAATGGCGAACTCATTTCTTTGAGAGAAAAAGAAATTAAAACGCTCACAAACACCGTTGAGCATCTCAATATTTCACTTTCCAACTGTAAGGTGAGGTTAATATGGTCCTTTTATATATATAAATGTATTTATTTACTTACTTAATTACCTTTTCTTTTTTTCAGCCGGCCGTTCGAACTAGCCCATTCATGCCACACCCCTTTGGTTTGCCAAGCATACCAAATACTGGTGGGACCGGTATGAGTTCAACAGGTCTGAGCAAACCAAACTTGCCATGGACTGGAGCCGGCTCCACTGGATCAGCATTTCCGAGCCCTAATGGTGTGGGATCAAGCACGAGATGGGGCAGCACAGGCACAGGTGTGACAGGATCATTAAATACAGCTGTAGGGGGGACATGGACTCTTTCAGGTGGAGTAGGCAGCACAGGATTAGGTGGTCTAGGATTAACTAGAACAGGTCAAGCCCAGACAGGGACAAGTAGTTTGGGTGGAGTAGGACCGGGGTTGACGGGATTGGGCAGTGCTGGATCAAGCCCTGCTGCGACTGGACAAAGTGGACCTGGGTTGACATCATTCAGCAGTGCAGGATCAAGTGGAATAGGGATGGGAAAACCAGCACTAGGAGGTGCAGGTGTTGGATCACTTGGGTCTAACACACCTGGATTTGGAGCAGCTCTTGGAGGAACAAGAACACAAATGGGTGGGGCCGACGTAAGCCAAGGTACAGAAGTGGTATTACTCTGCACTTTTTAAATCGGATTTTACTCAATTTAATAATGCCTAAACTTTTATGTTTGATTTACAGCACAGATCAATCATCATTTGAAGGAGCTGCTTCGTTATTCAATCCCAAATTGAGGGTGTAAACAAAGTCCTGGCAAAAATCCCAGCCACAACTGTCTATAATGGTTTGAAAACAGAAAAACCTAAATGAACTGAACCTGCAAATCTGTGATGTGAATACTAATTATTAGCATGAATATTAATTACATTTTGAAAGATGAATTTGATAATGTCTTTTGCGCATTAAATTTATGCTTGTATATATCTTAGAAAATATATATATATCTACCATTACAATTTTCTATTTTTTGTAAACTTATTTTCATTGGTTCTCTTGCTGTATGAAATAAAATGTAAATGAAAAAAGTTCTATTTAATTTTTTTACATTTTAAATAATTGATGAAATAATGAATGCATAATACTACTAAAGTCACACTAGTAAAGTAGTTACATATAGCTACATATATAAAGGGGCAAATATTGCTTGGATATAATGTTAATATTCTGTTGCAGTTAACAGCATTACAATGTAATATTAATACATAAGTACAAAGCTCTAAAATGTTTTCACACTCTTTCACCCTCTAAATAAAACGGAAATGAACAGAACAAATGTGTTTACTAAAAAATACAATGACTCCAGGTGTATGCGACCAATAAGGTAAACGTACCAGAACAATTTTCAATAAGTCCACTTCACATAACCTTAAAATAGCTCTGGCTAACCATCAGGCTATTGTCATTGTTTTGCGTCAATGGGAAGCACTATTTAAAACAGAGCCACTCTCCAACCAAAGCAAACCCATGTAAGTGTCATACAGAGTCATCACTCAACCAACGTGCAGGAAGGTTAAAGTCAGTAGAGAGAACAAATGAACGCATTCTGGCTCTAAATATGTTGTGAAATAATGGAATCGAATGAATATTGTGAGAAAACTAATCTTAATTGCATGGTAGTCACTGGCAACATAAACATAAAACATTGAAAAATGATTTCCCATGTCAACAAGCATCCTGTCACCAGGAATGGCAAAAAGGTGGATCAGACAAAAGTGAAGAAACAGGGCGCCAATTAATATATAGAGGCGTCACAGAAGGAGCCCGCTATCTAGCGTAAAGGATATCCTTTGTTTGATATACCTGATTTTTCCACTTAAGACAGTAAGATCTCCGGTTCTCAAAGAGGGTAGACAGGTTTCGGTGGCTCTGACGTCTAGGGGTTGACACCAGCGTCTTTGAACTATCTTTGTAAAGACACAGAGACATATACAGAAAACAATGCAGTTCTTGTTTGTGGATGTGGAGTGTTCCGTGCCAGCGTTTCTGAACTTTATATAAACTAGCTGATGCTATGCTAGATTTCTGCTGGTGATAGCTCTGAAAAGGCCAAAGGAAATTCTCTTTGTCTAACTGGCGTTTTTTCTTTTTGTTTGTTTTGACATGCTCCACTGTAATGAGTCATGATGAATTTTTCTTTGGGGTCTTTTAAAAATAAGCACGCCGTTCTGCATATGGAGGTAAATATCCCTTCTCCACCCTCCATCAGGAAAGTGCTTATTATTAATACGTCCTTCCTACTTAGGTCACAGAACCCATCACCTTTTGTCTTTAGAAGCTAACAATCTTTGTTCCCTCAAAGCACTAATTGCATTTCCTATTTGCTTGGCCCATCTATGCCCACCATTCTGGTAAAGACATTAAAGGCCAAAACCTTCTCTTGTTGACCTCTACACATCGTCTCGAGAGACTCTTCAGATTATATAATTTTTCAAGAAGATGAAAACAGCAAATGCTATTTAAAATGTGTTATTTAATTAAAACGTGTACTAAAATATGCTTGCTTTGGAACTTTCCACTAACACTGTGCAGTAGCCTACCAATGAATGCAACAGTCAGGTGTAGGTATGTACAGCTGTAAGAAAATACATTCTCTTTTAAATACATTTTTTGTGAGTAATTCAAATTCAGAATATACAGAATATATGATCCCAGGTGCCCTCCAAAAAAGCAAGAATTTGAGGATAGCAGCCAAACTTAGTGCTTGGAGGTGAAAGGGGGTGCTGGACGGTGGATATCTAAGTACAGCATGGAAGTTAGGAGTATGGTGTAGGAGTGTGGATTTCAGCTAGAGGGATGCTGCGAATGGTAGATGTACCGGATGGGGAAAGGAGGGTGGGGTGGTCAGTTCGACAGTGGAAGCCAGGTAAAACTATGCTGAATTGAGGAAAACCACTTAGCACTGATAGAATGATCGGATAATGGGCTGATTGGGGAACGAGGCATGAGCCGTGGTTAATCATTCGTACGTGTTTCTCCCGAAATTTGCTTATAAACATAATTTATTGTAACAGCTGGACTCAGACAAGCGAAGTAGATCCAAGTCTGAGCTTTTATTAAAAACACAACATGGTCAAAACAGGCAAGGTCCAAATACTAGCAGGGCGAGACAGAATCATAATCCAGTAACTTGCAATGGTCAGGGCCAGCAGCAAAACATTCAAAGAACAACAGGCAATAGTCCAGGGTCAAAATCCAAGAGGGCAATCCAAAGTAGCAAATAAAACAATGAAAAGAGAACAAGGCTATGGCAATGACAAAGACAAAGATAATGGCAAGAACAATGGCATGAAAACAGGATTATTACAGAAAATGCATGGTAGGGTCTACTAAAGCAAAACAATATTTTGCAGTTTTCTGCAAAAAATGAAAATTCTGTTATAAATGACTCCCCAGCATGTTGTTCCAAATCCACAAGACCTTTGTTCATCTTCGGAACACAAATTAAGATATTTTTGATGATATCAGAGAGCCATCAGAGATATCCATGGACAGCAATCCAACTGAAATCCCATGCATGCAGAAATAAAGTAAAAACACAGGTAAAACAGTCCATGTGAAATCAGTGGAGAATACTTTTTTCTGCACAATAAAAAACAAATTGAACTCTACCAATCCATTCCATTTAAATGGCCGCCAAACATGAAGACAGGCGGATCAGAGGTGAAAGCTCCTTCTGCTGGCCTGGCGTTAAAATTATTTACCTTTAAAATGATTGATGATGATTTATCTGGATCTACATCATGCTGATATGATACAGACATAAAGATTACATTACATAAATACATACAAAATGCTAATGGGGTAAAATGATACCAAAATAGGACTGATTTGTCTTTACAAATTAAATGCAGCACAAGTAATGTGTATAATTTTAAATATCATATTTTTCTATATTCATGAGCTTCAGTGAGCTTAAAATGTATGTGGGGTCCAGAAGCTTCTGAAAACCTATTGTATTTTTACAATTTTCTTTGCCCTAAATGTGTCTGCATCTGAGTGACAGTAAATCACAGAATAAGTCTCAGACAGTGGTTTGGCTTCAAACGTCTCTAGTACTCAAGCACTCCAACACACATATCAGACACCAGATGGAGCTATCATAAGCATTTTACTTCATAACTGGAAGGGCTTATAAGGCTAACTCTGAATTCTTGAGTCAGACCCTACAAGAAAAAAAAAACTTTTTAAAACCCCTCCTCCAATTTGACTAAATGGTCTGCATCTGCTCAATGCAATGTTCAGAGCCAACTAAAGTTACACATTTCTTTGCTTTTGTGCATTTGTGTGATTGCACAGAGATCATCATTGCAAAGTAAAGGACCATGTATATAAATAATATAATCTTTGACATTCTAATACTAAAACAACGTTTCTCTAGTAATTATTATTTTGTTTATGACTAATATGAACCAGCATTAGGTATTAATAAATAGCCATTATCAATAATAGCCATTTAGCTATAAGTTTAATGTTCAGTACACTTGAGTGCAAATGACTTTATGGAGACGTGTACCTAATAAACCAGAAAGATATTTCAATATTATCAGGAATCCTGCCTTCACTGATTACTGATGTAGACTGACAATGTAATTATCAGTCAGTGCTATAATTATAGGCCAACGTGCTTGTCAAGCTGAACAGCCGTCCGTAAACCAATTATAATTTAGTCTTTAGGTTCTAAGTGACCGTGTCTGTTTGAAAGTCATTTCATTATAAATAGGTGCCTCTTTTATAAAGGTAATATTTTTTAGAACTAATTGTATACGTTTAGAAGATTTGAAAAATGAAAAAAGCTAAAAACAAATTAAGAGTTTATTTGCAAAAACAGATAACTCATTCTTTAACTTAAATATTTTTACAGGATTTTATTTTTAATCACATTTCCAATAATCAGTTGTTTAGTGATCAAAAGTCTGGTGGCAGAATTAAAGATTTAACATCACCCCTATACAATATAAAGTGATAAAGTGACATTAGGTCACTGATGTTCTTTCTGCATTTTGTTAAATTATGCAACATAATTTAATTAAATGGAATCATGATGGTAACCAGGCTGATGCATAAACTGGAAACACATGTTTATAAAATATTAGCCTGCTATGTACACAAAAAAGGCACCTTCACTGAGAAAGAAGAATTATACTGATGTGTTCCTAAAAGAGTCTGCTTTATGTTGTTAAGACATGGGATAAAACAGGACCTGCAAGTGTAACTGCTATTAGATTTAAAAATAAAAATATTTTCAATTTTAAATGTTATGTGGGATTAATAATGCGATGTGTTTAACACAATTATCCCCTTCATTTTATTTTTCTCATTGTGATACCAAATATATGACTCTTATTATCCTCCCTTAACATCTAAAACAGTCTGTCCACAGAGAAGGGTTCATTCATTCATATGCTATAAAATAGATTACAGCACATAGAACATTGAACATTTCTTAATGAAGAAAAAGCACTCGTTACATCAAAAGCAACACTTATTAATATCTCCTATTTCATAAGATTTTAAAGGTGTGTCCCCTTTTTTCAACATTTATAAAAATTGTATAAAATCAGGGAATATCAGGGGCAGCTGTTTCTCTAAAGGACCCCCTTGCAACAGTTAATCTCCGTAGAGTACAAAACTGTCAGACGGGCTCTGCTAAGTTTGATAGTTTTTTAGTATTTATATAGTATTATATATCCTAATGTTAATATTTCCTGTGTCACAACCATGATATGTTAACACCCTCTTCCAATTTCTGAGGAAATTATTTAAAATATTTAGATCATTTTATTCTCCTGAAGCAGGTTCTGTTAGCATCTAGCATCAACAGAACAACTAAATGGTTACTACATGAACTCTGTTTAACTTGTGAAAGCCATGGCAAATTTGTCAACACTGTAAGATTTTTGTGTTTCAGTGATATAACAAAATACTGAAATGTGACTCTTGAATAAGAGCTTACAATGACATACTTACTGTTTGTTGTGTTTGTTTTAACGTTAATTCATTGATCCTATGTACTTGATAGTTAAGATGACTACAAATTCAGGTTTTCCTCACCATCCTCAGATGTGTCAACCCAGTCAGATCTGTCATCTCTGTTAGCTAAATATTGTGATATTTAATTATGATATTTTACATTTGTTGAGGAATTGTTGGTCACATGTAAAAGTGTAATCTGTCTGCTAACATGAGAATGTTTTGAAATGTAAAAACATCTTGAGTGCTGTTAAAAGTTGAAATTATATTACACAGTCCAAGGTAAAAAGCACATTTTGTAGAAAAGGGAGGTAGTACCAACGCATAAGTAGCTTAGTACATATAAGATTCATAAAAGTACAAGATTTTTTTTTTTTTTACACAAACTCATAGGGACACCAAAAAACCCATTTCATGATCCTTGTAGAAGTGATCAATATTGGCTGAAATGCAGCTCAAAGTACAAAACAACCTCAGTAAGACGATATGTTCAGTAAACACATGTTTAGATCGCTAAGTTACCAAATCCAGTCTTTGCTCTCACCTGTGCTGAATTTCCACCTCTTTGTACACGAGATCTTTGCGCATTCACTCTCATTGGCTCGATTCAGGACATCTATGAATAATGCACCTCACGTTGCGTAATTTTCCAGTCAAGAAGAGACAGATGGCGCATGCAGCAACTTACTAACTACAACTTACAGGCTAACAACAAAACAGAGAAATACAGCGAAACGACAGAGCAGCGCGGCTAACACATGGAAGCTGAAAACTGCTCTTCCAGAATGATGAGGAAATCTGCTGAGTGTTGACAGCGCCATGGATGATCGATGTCAGCATGTGATCGAGGATTTATATAGTGGTCAATGGACTCTCTGCACCTGTTTGCATCTGGAAAAGGCACTGGCCGCTGGGGAAGCCTTGCTGGACCCGGCCGTGCAGCTTCAGCACCAGTACCGACGACGGCAACAGCGCAGCTGACGTGTTCATAAAGCAGAGCAAAGCGAAGATCTCACGCGATGTCCTCGGCGGTGTTAGGTGAGTGACACTCAGACAGCCGTCATGCAGACGCTCGTATGTTATTATCCAGCTGTCGTAGGTGAGTTCAGACCATAAATATGCGTGTTTCGCTGTGTATTCTCTCTTTAGTGTATGACAAGATTGATATCTATTAGGGGCAGACATACAATACAAAAGGTAAACCTTATTTGCCTGTTCGTCTGTTGACATTGTGTATTTAAGTGTTAAATAGTAGGCTATAGGTGCTTCACCTGTATGTGGTGGACACATAAGCACCTATAATCCACAAAACATGAAAATAGGCCTATCTGTAAGTGTGCTCATTCAGATCACTACTATTATGTCTTTAATAACCCCTGAGGCAAAACCAGTCTCCACCATATGTGCATTGATCCTGCTTGTTATGCCACAAATCCTCTCTTGATGTTCTTTATGTTTGAATGCATACTAAATGCAGCCGTAATTGTTTTAAATAAAGCAGCTAAAATGCATATTTGTGATGTCACACTGTTTAATTGTATGATGGTACTGAGCTCATTATTATTTTTATCTGGTTCTTCTCTCTGTCATAATCTGTTTTTGTATTTGAAAGTTGGTAAAATGAACTTGGCTTCTCATTTACTTCACACTTCATGTAACAGTCAGAAAAAGAGCACAGTTTATGACACATTGGTCAAAGAATTGATGACATCTCTTGCCCCGTTTCCTTCATGAAAAAACAAACAAACCTTAAACTTAGAATGAGAAGAAACTGTGTTTAATGTACTGGTTATGGTAAATGAAACAGCAACTTGACTGAATTTGCCACATTAGCTCTCTTATGCCATTAAAGCAACAAAAAGCATATTTCTGGGCGTAATGGTGAGCTTAAAGGATTTGGGTAAGTGTGAAAAACGACTCTGTTGACATGTCTGTTTGGTTTTACCTTAATTGGAAATGGAAAGCTGAGTGGTTTGTGATGTGTGTGCAGACGTTTTAGTGGAGATGTATAGTAACTATACGATAAGTCACTCAAGCCCTTATTAAAGGAATTAATTACATTTTTGGGTTCTTTTTGTGAACTCAAACACACATATCCACCTTATTTTTCAACGTGCAAGCTTTTTTCTATGAATGTTTGTAATTTTCTATTCATTAGCTAGGAAAATAACGAAAGGAATAATATAGTGCAGTAAATGGTAAAACTAGAGTGTTTATAATTCATAATTGTCACGCTCAGGGAAAACACAGACAAGAGGGATATAATGAATTAAGGTGATTTATTGAATAACAGAACACAATATACTTTCTCAGCAGTCGGGACTGTACTAAAGGAATAAACAGGTGAGTAAACATAACAGGTAAGTCCCGCTGGAAAGTATCTCCAGTCCAACGAGCACACACTCTAACTACAGGAACGGATTCGGACAGGTAAGTCTCTCAGGTAAGTCTTTCAGGTGAATAGCATTCGCCGTCTTAGTAAACGGAGCAGAGGCAGGCAGATAGTAATCCAGGTAAGTAACAGTCTTTGTTAAACAGGGCGGAGGCAGGCAGATTAGTAATCCACAGAGTTCAAACAGTCAGAATGAGTTCAGACAGGTAGGTATCAGGTAAGTATACTCATTCTCATTTCCAGGTCCCTTTAGTTGTTTCCTAGGTGAATCCAGACAGAGTGTTTGGAGCAAACGCTTGGAAGGAAGCCAGAGGAAGACAGTCCTAGCGTCCAACCTTGAGCTCAGCCAACGAGTGTTTGGAGGAGCGATCTTTTGTAGAGCTCCTTGATTATGACTAGGTGTTAAAACTCAGGTGAGTGAGATCTGGTAATCAGTGACTGTGTGCTCTCCGTGACTACAGATTCCAGATCAGGTGAACGTGAACGTGAACGTGAACGTGTGACAACAGTACACACATATGTAAACAACAACTTTTATTTTAAATGCAATTAATCACAATTATTACAAAATAATTAAACATTAATTACAATTTATATTTTACCATATTTTAGCATATAAACGGAAAATTTAAAAAAATGGAAAGTCAACATGAATGCATTGCATTGTGGGATGTAGTCTTCCATACAGTGAGCTCTGGTATGCTGCACATGGTCTCAGACAGTAAGTCATTAATGTAAACCATAGAGGGAATTGCCGCAAAAATAAGCTAGTATTTCTTTCCAAACATACCTTTCCAAACATCCAAGTCTGCCTCTTAGTGATTCTTCTCTTCTGTACTCCATCTCTCTGCCAGTGTCTATTGATCTCTGGCCCAGGGATTCTCAGCAGGATGGATGGCACTCTGCCTCAATAATGGCAGCTGTTTCTTGTCCCATTCTGCCTGTGCTAAGCGTCACGTTGAGAAGCAGGAGTCCAGGGAAGCTAAGAGATACAGATAGACAGAAAGAGCGTGAGATGAGAGAGGTACAAAAGTGTTACAGAAATGAAAGCTTGCTCCATTATCAGGTTACACCAACACTGGCTCGGGCAGCTTAATCTCTCCAGAAGGGGGGATGTGTTTTACTGTCTACACACCCTGCAAAGGGGAGGGGAGGTTTATCTGCAGGTTGAGCTCAGGTGGGGTTCACACCGAGGTCAGGATCAACTTCAGCCAGCGGACTGTTGTAAGAAACATTTTAAAGATGAAAGGAAAAACTATGCGGTTTAAACAGCAGCTGCTGAAGCTGTGGCACTGTGCGCCAGGAGCTTCCACTTATTAGTGTTATCATTATTATAGAATTCTTGGCGTTGAGCTGATTTTGTGTTATAATAAAATTAGATTCTTAATCTTCTATTTATATTCTATATATATATTATTTTCTCTCTCTTTTTATTTAAATTAATATTTACATTACAACTGTAATTTGTAATTTTATGATACAATTTTTAAGCCATCTATATGCCATATTCTTTGTGAAGGCTACAGATGAACCAAATTAATGATATACTGTATTATGAATAATAATATATTTTTTAATATAGACTTGATGTTTTATATACAATTTATACACTGCTCAAAAAATGAAGGGAACACTTAAACAACACTATGTATTGTGCAAGGAGGAACAGGAGGAGCACTGCCAGAACCCTGCAAAAAGACCTCTAGCAGGCCACAAATGTCCATGTGTCTGCTCAATTGGTCAGAAACATGAGGGTGGTAAGAGGGCCTGACGTCCACAGGTGGAGGACCCCTTGTGGGACCATATGCTGGTGCGGTTGGCCTTGGGTTCCTCTTAATGCAAGACAATGCTAGACCTCATGTGGCTGGAGTGTGTCAGCAGTTCCTGCAAGACATTGATGCTATGGACTGGCCCACCCGTTCCACCGACCTGCATCCAATTGACCACATCTGAGACATCATGTCTTGCTCCATCCACCAACGCCACATTGCACCACAGACTGTCCAGGAGTTGGCGGATACTTTAGTCCAGGTCGAGGAGGAGATCCCTCAGGAGACCATCCACCACCTCATCAGGAGCATGCTCAGGCGTTGTAGGGGGGTCATACAGGCACGTGGAGGCTACACACACTACTGAGCCTCATTTTGACTTGTTTTAAGGACATTACATCAAAGCAGGATCAGCCTGTAGTGTGATTTCTATAAGACACCTATATGCTATATTATATAATCTATGAAAGCGAAACATCAAAAATAAGCTTAAAAGTTTTCCATATTCATTTACTTAACGTACAGTATAATATGTACACAGTATGGAATGTATACAAGCATACAATCCCATCCCAAATTGTGTTTACTGTGAGCAGATGTAAGTGCGTAGTACATCTGTTTGCTTTAGTTTCATGTCCTTCATGATGCTGAATCGTGCATGTCTAGATCAAATCCATCCGATCACTCTTTGAGTGCATGTTTTGGGACTGTGCACCTTCCACTAACATCCATGAGACATCACAGTAATGTAATGTCAGCAGGGTTATTCAGAGGTTACCCATCAAATACAGCTGCACTTTCCTCCATAAGTGACCTTCCCAAACCACATACCATACTTTGTTGCCTGGGTCGCTGTGAGACTAGATCACATGTTCATATGGCACCGTAAGAACCAGGAACATGGACTGCAAAATCCATATTTTATACTGTATATATTTATACACACTATATGACACAATATATAGGATTTCTGTGGCAGGATAATTCAGGTGCATTTCTCCTGGGTAACTGTTAAGGAATGTAACATGAATTATTCATGCATGTGTCATGGCAATAACAGATGAGAGAGAATAACCAAATGTCACCTGATAAATGTTTTGTTCTTTATGAAAAATGTAAATTTAACATTCAAGGTGGTATAAACACTACTTTCAGTGAAAAATCATACTCTTGAATGCTCAAGGACTCTTCTGGCAGGTAAAATTGTTCCAGTCCAAGTGCATTATGGGATAGGTCATGGTTGTCATTGGTTGAAATATGGCACTGCTGGGATTATGTTCACTCAACTCACACAGCTGTTGTTGTATTCAGATATATTGTTTAAGCTTTACAGTGTATATAAAAC
Source organism: Enteromius treurensis (assembly GCA_032275025.1). Taxonomy (NCBI): domain Eukaryota; kingdom Metazoa; phylum Chordata; class Actinopteri; order Cypriniformes; family Cyprinidae; genus Enteromius; species Enteromius treurensis. The sequence goes on along the minus strand of JAUCMU010000042.1, from coordinate 8,568,979 downwards.
TAAGTGACAACCATTTTTTCAAAATTTTACCTTATTTGAGAATATATAAGATGCAAACTTGAATTTGTGAAAAAGCGTATAACCTAAATATGAACCAAATAACAAAGAAAAACTATGAAAGTTGTATTTATTTGTACATTAATTTATTGTACATTCTATTTTTTGTCAGTACTATGCCATTTTAATGAGTGGCTTTAACTATGTAACATTACATAAAATCGGTTACAAATTCTGTTTTATATTGACATTCTGTTCCTGTTCAGTCTTGTCTCCCCCCGTTGTCTGTGTCCTTTTAGTTTTTCCCTCATTTAGTTCAGTGTCATCACCTGTTTTTTACACCTGTCTGCACTTTAGTTCCTGAGTTCTTTTCCGGGAACTCCACTGCGTCGGAGGACGCTAGGGGAACGCCTTTATGCGTGACGGCTCTGAATCTGCTGTACCAACGTCCAAT
>JAUCMU010000042.1:8554452-8568428 GCA_032275025.1 Enteromius treurensis | reverse complement strand
AGACAGTCCTAGCGTCCAACCTTGAGCTCAGCCAACGAGTGTTTGGAGGAGCGATCTTTTGTAGAGCTCCTTGATTACGACCAGGTGTTTAAAACTCAGGTGAGTGAGATCTGGTAATTATTGACTGCGTGCTCTCCGTGACTGCAGATTCCAGATCAGGTGAACGTGAACGTGTGACAATAATACATTAGTTTAATATGGTACCAGTTTACATTATCAAGCAGAAAAACTGTTTTTTACTGCTAAAAAACCTGGAATTGGAGGACACTGAAACCCAGACGCATTCAATTTAATTATGTAAAATAAAAATAAGGTGTGGTGTGTGTATATATGTAATATATAATGCTATTTGTATATGGATCATTAAGGACCTGATTGATATATTCAAGCACTAAAACATCTGCATACACATCACAAATATAATGGCATACTATTGCAATATGTGATTAATATAACTGTGATATTACAAGAATAACTTCTTTTTTTTTGGTTTCTCTTCCAAACAGAGAAATTGCTCAGAGGTCGTCTCTTTCATGCAAGACAGTTCCCCATGAAGCATAAAACTACGATCACAATGGCACCCACTGAAAACTGTGATGTTCTTATGACATTCCCAGGTGTGTAGGTTAAGGCTTTTTTAGTTTTTCTTGTTTGCACTAATAAGGTTATTGATTAACACAGATGTTTTTTTTTGTTGTTATATAGGTAACATTTGCTACCTTACAGTATGAATGTAATTGTGCATTTTGCACATGCAACATCTTTTTACATCTATTTACATTACTATTTTAAAATAAAGTGATAAGAAAATGTGAATTACTTTGATCTGCTGATGGACATATTTCAGCTTGTTATCTTTTTTTTCCACAGACTCCACAGATGACCATACGCTGTTATGGTTACTTAACCAAGTCCGGTTGGGGATTCCACAAGTCAGAATCCAGATCCGGCAGCATAAATACACGCACACCTATGCATTCTTCATTACCTCAACCTTTGAAAAGTAAGACAAAGTAAAAAACCGGCTCATCTCATCTCAGTTATTGTATTGTATTTTTCCATATAAAATGTCTGAAGCGTTTGACAGATGGTCACTGGGTCCTACATAAATACAGCATTAGAATGGTTGTTGTTTTTTGTCTGAAGCTTGTTGCGTGGAGCCGAACAGATGGGGATGCAAAAGGCGGTGAAGCCACGGTACGGAGGCGGCACTCGCAGGTTTTCATGTGAGGAGGATGACATCTATGAAAACATCGAGAGTGAGCTCTGTTTCTTCACATCACAGGTCTGCCATTAATCACTCATTTCCTGAATTCTTACTGTATATGAAATCAAACTGATGGCAAAATTAGCATGAATTAGTACAATCTCAATCATATCTGTTTATAACTCACTGATGGTTAGGTTTAAAGAAGGACCTTCATAGCATACCTTTTTTTCAAATAATCAATACAAATAACATTTTCTCCATAGATTGTGTCAGTTTTTTTCTGTCATTTCTTTAGGAGCGTCAGAGTATTATCAAATATTGGCTTCATAACCTGCGGGCGAAACATGGCGAGGCCCTTCATAACATTCACTTCCTGGAGGGCCAACCAATCAGTACATATTTCTACATTTCTTTTCACCTAAAATGTCAAGTTTAAGAATTCATGTTTCCCCCCGAATCTGATCAAATTTGTTTGTGTCCGTGGCAGTCCCAGAGCTTATAGCTAGGGGTGTGATTCTTCAAATGTTTCCTCTTCATGAACAAAGGATCCTAAATCAGCTGATGACGTCATGGGTTCAGGCAGTCTGTGAGAAGCAGCCTTTAGGTGAGAACTCCTGGGTTTTTGCAAACATGCACGGGAGTCAACTACTTTTTAGTTGTTTTGAAATGGTTGGCACTTTTCAATGGTTTTATAATGAGATTTTAGGCCAAGGCTCTTCCTTTAGCAAACAAACTTTTGTGTGCCTACCTGCTTCAGTACAGACGCATTTGCTCTGAGCAAATATGAAGTGCTACAGTATGAATTCTTAATGCAAACTACCAGTCACCACATGTTTTGTTATGTGTAATGAGATCTCTTTTGAATGATTAACAGGGCACTATCTTGTTTTTATCCAATTCCTGACAGATGACGTGTGTGATTATTTTGGGGTGAAGATCGGCATGTACTTTGCTTGGTTGGGCTTTTACACCAACTCTATGCTGTATCCAGCAGTGATTGGCTTTCTGCTCTGGATCTTTGCAGAGTCTGATCAGGCAGGTTGTTTTCCTTGATATCACAATTCTATAGCTTTAGAATGGAAGTATTTGGTCTGAAGGCACGGTTTTATCACGAGCCTTTTTTTGATATGCAGACAAGTCAGGATATATGCTGCGTGGTGTTTGCCATTTTCAATGTGGTGTGGGCCACACTCTTCCTAGAGAGATGGAAACGGCGGGAAGCAGAACTGGCATATAAGTGGGGAACTCTGGACACCCCGGCAGAGTCACTTGAAGAACCCCGCCCACAGTTTCGGGTGTGCTGACATCATTTTTATAGAACTTTAAATTATTAGAGACATAATGTTTGATAACAGCAAGTGAAGGTTATATATATATATATATATATATATATATATATAAACGTATATAAAAAATATTTATAAACTAGTACGATTTTGACATTTTTACTATATACATTTAAATTCTATTTAAATATACTTTAATGTTTAATTTATTCCTGTGATTTTAGTGCTGACATTTTAGCAACATTACAGTCAAACTGAAGGTGTCTTTGCATGAATTTGTAGATTCTCAATCATACATTTTCATACAATCCGTTACAACCCACTGATTTGCTGCAAAAAAACATTTGTTAAAAACATCTTGAGAGACTTTTTTTAGTGTTCCTTTGAATTAAACATTTTAGAAGATTTTATCTGAAATAGAATTCTATTGTAAAAATGTTTTTATCATAAATTTTGATCCATTTAAAATATCTTTGCTAAATTAAATTAGAAAAAAAATTATACTGACTCCAAGCTTTTGAATAGTATAGTATAATGTTACAAAAGATTTGTATTTTAGAGAAATGCTGATCTTTGGATCTTTCTATTAAACAAATAATCCTGAAAAAATTTACTTTGTTTTAAATGATAACAACAACAATATTATAACTACAAATTATAATTATAATAATAAAGCTTCTTGAACCACAAATTAGAATGACTTCTGAAGGATCGTGCAAGACTGAAGACTGGAGTAATGATGCTGAAAATTTTACTTTGATCACAGGAATAAATGACATTTTAAACTATATTTACATAGAAAGCAGTTATTTTAAATAGAAAAAATGTTTCACAATATTACCATTTTTGCTGTATTTTGGATCAAATAAATGCCAGCTTGGTGAGCAGAAGAGAATTCTTTAAAAACATTAAAAATCTTACTATTTAAAAGCTTTTGACTTGCAGTGTGTATATTGTGTATATTACTGAATCTGACCCCCAAATTCTTTAGATTGGTGATTTGTTTATACTTTCCACTATTGTTTGTGGTAATATTTCTATCTGTAATATTTGCTACATGTACATTAGGGAGTTAAGCGTTACAGTCCGGTCACAGGCTGTGAAGAGTTTTTCTACCCACCCTGGAAGAGGAGAATGTTCCGCTGGTTCGTCAGCTTTCCCATCTGCATCCTCTGTCTCTGCTTCGTCTGCTTGGCCATGTTTATCTGCCTGGAGCTTCAAGTAAGGACACGCAGGAACATTTATTCCAAAACTTTATTCAAATAAACTCTGCAGTGAAGTTTAAAATATATGCTTCCATATTAAACTAAACATTGTTTATGGATATACAGGATTCATGATTTCCGTCTCTTCCAGGAACTTGTCATGGAAACAAAGGAGCTGCCAAGCATATGTAGATTTTTTCCAAAAATTCTTCTGGCTGTAACTGTTACTATATGTGATGAAGTGTACAAGAAAATAGCTCTGTGGCTCAATGATATGGGTAAGACTTAAATCTCCTTATAACAGATACAACATTAAATGTGGATTTTTTTTACACCATGTTACTCAAATTTGGCAAGAATTGGACATGAATTGGGTCCTTCATTTAGCAGAAAACTTGCTTTTTTTTCATTATGGTTGACACCCTTTTTGTTCGTTTTTCAAATTTAACAGAAAACTACAGACTTCAAAGCACTTATGACAATAATCTCATCCTCAAGACTGTTCTTGTAAGTTTTATGCTTTATTTCATCCAGGAGATGTTCAGTTTATTAATGTATCAGCAGACTGTAAAAGCAGTGTATTGGATGACTTTATGAAGTATTGTGTTTCTGTAATGGTTAAATATTGTGTTCTGCATTTTAAAGTTTCAGTTCATAAATTCTTACCTCAGCCTTTTCTACATTGGATTCTATCTCAAAGACATGGAGCGGTTAAAAGAGGTAATAAACAGCCGTTAATACATTAATACATTAATAATGTAAAAGCAACAAAGTGTCATGAATAATACATTCAGCACCCCAGAAAAAAAAAAAACTCTCTTTAATGCACAGATGCTGGCCACGTTGTTGATCTTCCGCCAATTTCTACAAAATATCAAAGAAGTGTTACAGCCATATCTATATGAGCACCATAAACTAGGTGCTCTGAGGACATTATGGGACTTGATTCAAACTATGCTCCTGAACTATAGTCAGTTAATAGTGCAAAGGATACGACTGACTTGCCAAGCCAGTCTGGATGTGAACAAGAGTGTCTCACCTCCAGAGCAATCAGAAAAGAGAGAAAGGAGGAGTTTAATCGCCAGCTACAGAGTTCCTAAAATGGAGGAAGGGGATGATGATGCTGGACTGAAGCACAGGAAGGTCAGCTTCACCGAAAAGGTGGAGTACAAGGACAAGGTTGTGGAAACACCGACACAGGCGAGCTTACAGGACGACGGCAGTCCTACCCTTGTGGAAGAAGGAATGGATCCATCCTTAATATTTGATATACGTGATGATGACGATGATGATGATGACGATGACGACAGAGACATAGATGATTCTGTGAGTAAACCTCAAGGAACTCATTGGAGGAGGACAAAATCTGCTGGAGAAAAGAAAATGTCCTGGATGGATCCTCCAGAGGAGACTCAATCTTCTGTTTTGACCCAACCGGAGATTGAATGTTGCATGCTAACTTATGAGGTTGGTGCTCCTCCATATAGATCTGAGCAGCTGATAAAATTGTTAGAAATGCTATTTATGTGAAGTATTTGCTACTTTCTGAACCCAGTAGCTAGTTTAACGTTGTCAAAAACAAAGCCATTTTCTTTTATTTCAACTCGCAGGATACTCTTCAGGATTACCAGGAGATGTTCATACAGTTTGGCTATGTTGTGCTCTTCTCCTCTGCATTTCCTCTGGCAGCCATGTGTGCCCTCATTAACAACATTGTAGAAATCCGGAGCGATGCCTTAAAACTTTGCACAGGCCTCCAGAGACCCTTTGGGCAAAGGGTTGAAAACATTGGACAATGGCAGGTCAGGAGATCCATTCAGAGTAATCTCTTGATAAATAATTCATAGCAGATTGTATTTCTTGTTTGTGTTTATTTGCTTTTTTTTGTTCTGAAAATGTAAACAGAACGCAATGGAGGCAATGGGTCTGATCGCAATAATTGTGAACTGTTACCTTATTGGCCAGTGTGGACAGCTGCAACGACTCTTCCCCTGGTTGAGTCCCGAGATGGCCATCATCTCTGTTGTAGTGCTAGAGGTACGAAAAAACAGCAAAACACTGCATAAACATTTGTGGTCAGTAAGTTTTGAACAGTTTTTGCATGTATTATTTTGAAACGGGTACATATGCTCAACAAAGCTGCATTTATTTGATCAAAAATACAGTAAAAATAGGAATATTGTGAAATATTTAATTTTAACAGAACTTTTGTCTATTTTAGTTTATTTTGAAAAGTAATTTGTTCCTTTGATGGAAAAACTGAATTTTCAGCAGCCCTTACTTCAGTCTTTAGTGTTACATGACCCCTTCAAAAATCATTTAATTTATCTCAAAAACAGCTGAGCTGCTTAAAATTTTTTACAGGAGTTTAAAAGAACAGGGTTGTAACAGATGTATAAGTGCACTTTAATGTAACTCTTTCTTTTGTGGTTTTCAGCACTTTGCCATTCTACTCAAATATATAATTCATGTTGCAATTCCTGATATTCCAAACTGGGTGGCAGATGAGATGGCCAAACTTGAATATCAGCGGAGAGAAGCTCTCAAGGTAGCATAGCACATGATGAGCATAGACTAACATTATCCATTGTAATATATAGATCAGGTGTGCCCAAACCTGCTCCTGGCGATCGACTGTCCTGCAAAGTTTAGCTTTAACTCTAATCAAACACACCTGAAGCAACTAATTACGTTTTTTAGGATCTTGAAAGCTTGAAAATTAAAGGCATGTGTGTTTGATTAGAGTGGGAACTAAACTTTGCAGGACAGTCGATCGCTAGGAGCAGGGTTGGACACCCCTTGTATAGATATTCATATTTCATAAAAATGTCATTTTAATGTGCATATAATCACATCGAGAAGAAATAAGATCTTGTTTTGTTAAGTTAAAAGGATGTATTATTGTCTGGTTTTGCATCAGAAACATGAACGCCTTGCGCAGCAGCACAAGCAGCAGCAACGGAGGAAGTCTGAAGAAGCAGAGGAGCATCAAAAAATGGCAGAGGAATTGGCAAGACAAGAGCAAGGCAAGTTCGATCTGAATGGAGGTGAGGACCATCACCATGAAAAAAGCCCAGGGGCCAAGTTCAGCTCCGGAGGAGATAAACTCAAGAGACCCAGCTCCCTTCTAGGCAACAATAATGTAACGAAACTTAAACAGATAATCCCACTTCAGGGTAAATTCACCTCTACCACTTCTCCCACGAGTGGTGAGGCCAAACTTCCAGGTTTTCTGAAGTTCCTTAAATCCCAAGAGTTAAAAAAGGATGCCGCTGCAGCCGTCGCACAAGCAGCTTCACATGGGAGCCATGAGAAATCACAGTCTCCCAGCAAGTCCTTCAATCCTGGCAAACTCTTCAACTTTGGGAAGGAAAATCCATGTCCTGGTGCTGGCTCTGAACACGTGAAACCAGAACATGCCTCAAGGGCCACTAATGCACAACACACAAATAATGACCAAAATCATTCTTCAGAAGAGCTTCCATCTGAAATTGAAAAGTGTGAAAGCTCAGACTGTGGAACTAATTTTTCAAAAAAACAGTGAATGAAATGGTGATGCTGCTCAGTTACTATATAGCACTGATTGTAATGCTTAACATTTGCTTGAATGTGATAAAGCAACCATGTAGTGAGTGGAACTGCATGTCAAAGATCATTTTAATACAATATATTAATCTGAGACCTCCATATAGTTTACTCACCAAAGGCGGCATGCCAAGTCACCTGCATGATAAAATCAGTTACGCATGAGCAAGCAAAAAAAGGACGTTCGAATGATCAATGTAAAATGTAAAGATTTTATATTTTTCTATGCATTATTATTTTTCTTATATTAAACGGTAAATATGACAATCTAAAAATAATGTATTGTCCTTATAATGAGTGTGAACCCATAATGCAATAAAGTGGAATTACTGTGAAAAGAAAGAAATTGTAATGGTATATTAGACACAATATACACAGTTACTTCAAAGCCCGTTTTTTATTTTTATTTTACTTTTATACTATTTTAAATGCATATACAATTGCTTATAAAAATACTATAATAAAAAGAACTATTATACTTACAATAAAACATGAAAGAATACACCATGACAAAATCGTTTTTACTTTTTAATTACATAACCTTTTTTTAAACTAAACCGAATGGGATCGTGACAAATGTAGTTTTTACGTGTATATTATTTTTTTCTTCCTTCTACTCTTCTATATTTCCTGTCCCATTTGGATTACTTACAAGTATGCTGATGATATTAAAAAATCCAAAAGTAAATCCTCTAATCCGAGTTGAACACTGCATACAGCAAAAACTTTGACATGAATATGCTCAAGTGGAAGTATGAAGACAGATAAGATCCATCAAACAAACAAACAAACAAAAAAAACATCCAATGAAGTTTATTGACTCTACTGTGCATTAATGGTTTTAATTCTTCCAATAGAAACTCAAAAGCTCAGCTGCACAGCTGACATTCAACTGAGATTTACTTCAAAAGGTCCATCAAAGCAACTGTCCGGTCAGTGTCTCAATGAGTGAGGGACTTTCGTCCTTTGAGCATTCGGCGCAGGATTACTTCGATCCCACTTGGAGTGCTAATTCTTTTGATCCACCCATGGGTCCTCTTTCGTTTGATGTTCTTCGGCTGGTATTCTGTCCCACGTTTGACTGTGCGGACTTGTTGATAGTGCCAGAGTGGCTGCTGGTAAACACAAACTCCCTCTGCTTTGGTGTCCAGGGCTCCTTGCAGAACAGGTTTCTGCTCAGCTCCTGCCCTTGACAGAAGCAAGGAACTGATAGAGCGTAGCTGACTGCAGCTGAATACGGTTGAGTTAGGTCCATTAAACCTGAAAGTGAATTAGAATATTGTGTAAAAACATTAACATATGCATAATGGACTGCACACAAATACTGCAAGCAAATACTAAATTGGAATAAAAGCCAAACTGAAAAAGACTCGTTATTTACTGCAGTACATTTCATTGCTGCATAAATGTACTGTTACTATATCATCAATACACTCTTGTAATATTTTACACTGTATTTTGTGCATTTATTTATTTATTTTTGCAATATATTATGGTTGATCAATCCCAATACATCATTGGGTTTATAAAAAAAACCGATTTGATTCCATTGCTAACGCCGATGTTTAAATTCACAATCAAAAAGACCTTAAAGCAAACTAACTAACCAAAATGATGGGTTTCACATACCGACACAAACTCTGTCCCCCCGAAAAGCGCAGAAATGTTGTTCGTAACGTGTTCATTTCGGATACAGCTTTCTTCCATCAATATCACACCAAAGTCATCACATGTTTCCCGTCTCTTCCTCTGTTGGGCGACTGGCCGGAGTCTTAAATACTCACTACTGCCCCCTTGAGTTCAAACTCATAGAGTAGCAAACAGAGTTTGATTCACTTAATTTTATTACTAAGCGGCTGATAATTTACCCATGCATTAATTTTTTTTATATAAACGCGGTGTATCGAACCTAAAGACAGCCTTGCAGAGGAGTGAACTGACACGCTAACTGGACCTGACCTCGAGCACTCTGCGCTTCCGGAAGCGGAAGTGTGTGTTCTGTAAACGTAAATGTTCTGCTAGCTTGACGAAGCACCACGCAAATTCTGCAGCCAACTGCCGCTTCATTTTGTAAACCTGTGAGGTGCAACAGTTTCAGTCGCCAAGATGTTTAACAGAATGACAAGTTTATGGATGGGTGATGTAAGTATTGTGTTTTTGTTACTTCTCTTCTATAACTCGGCGAGTTAGCAGCAGCGCGTGGTTTAGCTCGATGTTACGCAAGCGTGGTCAACAGGCCACTCAAACACTCACCAAACTAGAGAAATGCTGAATGTAACTTAACGTTACACCGAACTGAAGAAATGTTTCAGCACATTTGTAAATATGGCGGTAATTAATCCGTGGCTTGTATTTTCTCATGTTTAACGTTACTCTAAACAGGCCTCTCATATTTGTATAAGTGTTTTTATGTTGCAGTGTAAATAAAGAGGCAAACTAACGTTACATGTCCGGATTATGATTTCGAGTTGTCTCAGTAATTGTACAACAATGTATATAATACACTAAACTGTACATTAGGACAACTTGTCTACGTCACCGACGCCCGCGCCATAAACGGGACACGTGACGCAGAGCTTTGCACTTTCTTGTTTCCTTATGTAAATCATTAACATGGCGTGTGTTTAAAATATGCTGACAGGCCATTAATCGAATTATTTGTTTTACAGTTAGACCCATACATGGATGAAAACTTCATTAAGCAAGCTTTCAGCACTATGGGAGAGACTGCCTACGGTGTCAAAATAATTACACATCGAGTTACCGGGTAAGATTACATCAATAAAGTGCAGCAGTTGGGTTCTTGAAGTAAAAGACAAATTAAACAGGGCATGTTTATTTATATTGTTTTTATTATTATTATTATCTTTCAATGATAACCTGTAAACCTTCAAAAACAGACCTGCAATGAGATGGTTGTTAATTGATGGTACACGGTTAATACACTTTATTTGTTGTTTAAAGAATAATTGTATTTAACAGCAGAATTCCATTTAAAAACTGTTACCCATAGTTCTCGAACGACATTACCATGAATTGGAATGGCAACAACAAGTGCCATGAAGCACTGTTTATTTTTTGGTCTAAACATAAAATATATATTTTTTCTATGTAATCAACATCTGTATCAAAAGTTTTATTTTTCTCCATAGGATTAATTTAATTGTCTTCGGCAATGCTTCATGTAAGCCATGTTGTCTTTTCCTTAGATTTTTTTTTTTTTAAATTTTTTATTATAGTTTTTTGCTTTAAATCAAAGGTTGGTCGTTTGGTTCATGGCTTATAGCTCCAGAACAAAAACAAACAAAAAAAAAAAGAGAAAAAAATTAATGGACACAACTTTTTAGGCCTACAGCTTACTACTTGAGATTCACTGAACATATGTATATTATTTTATTACCATATTATTAATACAATGCTAAATTGCATTAGAGATGAGCCAGATAATTGTTGAAAGAAATCATTGAACATTCTGTTGTTTGTTGTTTTTTTTTTTTTCTCAGAGGCTCAGCTGGATACTGTTTCGTGGAGTTGGCAGATGAGGCCAGTGTTGACCGCTGTGTGCAGAGGCTTAATGGGAAGCTGGTTCCAGGCTCGAATCCGGTAAGATGCCAGACCATCACCCATTAGATTGTGTAGTTTTGGCATCTTTATTTGATTTCAATACTTTCATAAATAGAGATCATTATAGGAAGGCATAACCAGCATGGCCCCCACCTGATATGAGACATTTTAATACTCCATATATTACTAGTGATGGGCGAGTTACAGAGCTCAATTTCTTCCCTATGGAGGGTGGTTGAGGCTGTTTTTAAAATGACTTTGTTTGAAGCTGGTGAATAAACTCTGTTAGGAACTAGCTGACGAATGGGATAAAGCCAGTACTGATTGGTGGAGGTATGTGGACATAATGGCTTCCTTACTTAAATAATATAACTATTTGTCAGCGAATTGTCTTCATACTACAGGCAAAGTATCATTTAATTTGCTCAATGGTTGTTTTGTTTGCATTTCAGCCCAGGAAGTTCAAGCTAAACTATGCGACATATGGGAAAAGGCCAGAGCCTGGGTAAGCACACCGTGTACCGGAAAAGGTCTTAGTTCAAGATCTCTTATTAAAGAACCAAAAAGAAAGTAGCTGCGGTTTTTGTAGTTAAACATTACATTTTACTGTGGAGGTTTCTTTCGCTTTACATAGTTCACTTTCTTCCTCAGCCCAGAATTTTCGGTCTTTGTTGGAGATCTAACATCAGAAGTGGATGACTACAACCTTCATCAGTTCTTTCTGAAAAAATTCCCTTCATGCAAAGGAGCCAAAGTTGTCACTGATCCCTACGGGAACTCCAGGTATGTCATTTTTCAGCCTCAAACTCTGTACTGCATAACCTTACATGGCTTTCTCTGACAGTTTGACCTACTGATGTTTACCAAAGATGAGGTAGTTGAACTAGAGGAGGTCTCCTTTACCTTTTTATTTTGTGTTTATTTTTTCAAAGCTTATTTTCAGCCCATACTCTTTACCCTCCCTCTCCTAAAAGGGGCCTGAAAATACATGGATGTGATTTGCCGTTGTTACAATTCTGCTAAAACTATTGTTTTCCCCATATAGGGTAAGCAAGAGCAACTCACAATTGAAGTGATGCTACTTCATGTTAAAAGTAAAAGAGAAGTTTCAGTTTTACAATCAAATTAATTATTTCTTTCTGAATACATATTGAAATATGCATATACTGCATGATGAGGCTCATGAAGCGTGAGGGAGCAAGTGCTGATGATCTAGTTTTTTTGTACAGGGGTTACGGCTTCGTGAAGTTTAGCGACGAGAATGAACAAAAGAAAGCCCTGGAGGAGTTTCAGAATGCATCAGGCCTGGGAGGAAAACCCATCAGGATCAGCATTGCCGTCAACAAAGGGTACATTTCATTAAAACTTTGTTTTGAGTCAATAGTGACTGCTGATATTTAAACTTGAACCTTCCAAATCCACATGAAATTTCACAATATTCTTTCTTTTTTCATTTTAGCAATAAACCAAGCAGTTTCCACAACCAGAATAACAGCTACAACACCAACTATCAACAGCAGTACTATCAGCAGCCTTACAACAATTACTATCCACAGTGGGGTTATGATCAGTACAGCGGTTATAACTATGGCTACAACCCATATGCCACCCCCCCTCCTGTTCCACACGGAATGATGGCCCCACCCCCACCCATAGGGGTTCCACCCATAACCCCTGACATGCAGGGATCCACAGAGGTATTTTTAATTGGTATTTAAAAAAAACCCAAAACAAATTCAGCTCATTTCTGTACTGTCATTGACTTATTTTATTGTATCGCTTCAGCAGTCACATGATGGCACAGAGGATGTTGAGGAGGACCCTGCTGAAGGTAATATTTCATAAAATTTCACTTGGCAGTTCAATTTACCAAATTGTTGATTTAGAGCAACATCTTTTTTTTTTTCTCCCTCAGACCCAAACCCTCAGGTGGATGTGGAGACATTAAATAAGCAATACATGGAGCGCAGCGAGGAGCTCTATGATTCGCTCATGGATTGCCTCTGGCAGCCATTGGACAGTGTTGCATCTGAAATTCCTATGGTGAACGGTTCATGACTGTCTGAACCAACCACTGTCCTGGATTATTATACTTCGTGAAGGAACATGCCTTTTTATAATGCTCTGTGCGATATTTCAGAGAATGGTCTTCTCCTTTTCAGCTTTTTTATTTGAAGCTATATTCGAGCAGGCAAGATGTTTTCTTCGTGTGTCCATCACCCTTTTTTTTTTCTTTTTTCCCCCAAAGTTAAGTAGTTATGGTTTTGTTGTACAGGTTTTATTATTATTTTTTTTAAAAGATGGATGGAAATAATCTTTTTCAGTACTATTGTCATTTTTAACCTGGAGCTATTCCTACTCTTGCCTTATTAAACTTTTTCATTAGAAATTTGCAGCACGCTTTTTTGTGGGTACAAATCTTGTATGGGTCAAATAAGCATCTGTTATATTCATCCCTTTTTGTCTGTTGTGAGGCCACTGATGGTTTTTCATTTGTGAAAGCTTTGTTCAAGAGATGGTTCATGTTTAGAGATGTTTGCATATTTAAGAGAAATGCATAAAATTTGTACCACACTGACCCAGAATTAATTTTCTCTCTTTAAATTACATATGCATTTGGGAGTAAATGAATCACAAGTTTCTTATTTAAGGCCAAGCTTTCCAGAAATTCTGTGAATATTTTTGTAATAAAAAACAATTGAGATTGTCAAGGAAGAATCTAATAAACCAATATGATGTCTCATTTGTTCTGTAAGCATGGTTGAATGCCTGAAACCAGTTGTGTATTACAATTTTTAACAATCGTTATGCCAGTTTTTCCAAAATATTTAACAAGCTTCCTAAACTCTTAACACGTTCAGCACAACATCCGTCTTTGTAGGCTATACAATTAACACATTTCTTGTTGCTTTTATAAAAAATGCATACAGTTAACACCAATTTAAAGTGCTTGAACTTCTCTTCTCTTGTAATTTTACAGTCAAATTTACAAATGCGTTCACACTGTATGTCTGAACAGATAACATCATGTTCTAAACATAACTTCTACAGGCTAAAGTCAAAGTGAACAGCTGTTCATGTTGTGAATTGAAACACAAATATCTTCCCTGTATTTTATTCCATTGC
>JAUCMU010000042.1:8539194-8554352 GCA_032275025.1 Enteromius treurensis | reverse complement strand
TTACAGTCAAATTTACAAATGCTTTCACACTGTATGTCAGAACAGATAACATCATGTTCTAAACATAACTTATATAGTCTTAAGTCAAAGTGAACAGCTGTTCATATTGTGAATTGAAACACAAATATATTCCCTGTGTTTTATTCCATTACCAATTAGAAACATATTATTGCAGTTATTCAAATATATAAATCAAAGCTGATCCCCATCCAGGAACCACACTGAGGTGTTGAGGTTTACCAATCACATGATCATATGTCCTACAAGAGGACTCTTTGGCCTGATCCTGTGTGGAAACGGAACAATATAGATCAACACAAAGAAAGAAAGAAAGTAAGAAAGAAAGAAAGAAAGAAAGAGAAAAAGAAAGAAAGAAATGCCTTTCATGAGGGAGAGGAAGTTGAATTCCAGGACAATTGAGAGGAGTACCAGGACAATTGAGAGGAGTGGGGCAAGGACAAGGGAGAGGAGTTAGAATGCGTGGTGGCGCTCAAAAAAAAGGACCAGAGCTAGGGTAACTGATCAAATAAGAGCTACTATCATTGACCACGTCATAAACCACGGGCTATCATACAGAGAGGCTGGTGAACGAGTACAGCCAGGGACACAGTGGCATCCATTTTCCGTATTTTCAGAGAAACCAACAGGTATATTGCTTTTCCTTTTCCTATCATTTTACCCTTTACTGTATTAGAGTGACTGTATGCCTCTGGTCTCTAATATGTTACTGTATTTTATTTATTTTTTTACATAAACTGTAAATTTTATAAAGTTACTCTGATATGGTCATTCATTTTTTGTATTGAATTTCTGCAGCAAAAGAAACAAAACAAACGCATGCATTTACTAAATCCAGCAAAACAAAAATGTAGAAAGACTTCAAATATAAGGGCAGACCTGACACATAAAATAATGCAGTTTCTGTAATTTTAGCTGATGATAGTGTTTTTTTGTCAATGTGTTATGATTGACTAAATGTTCCTGTTGGAAGAGAACATGTGTTAGTGTTTTGAATAATTATTTGATTTTAAAACATGTTTGCAGTGTTTTGCTAGACATAGTGTGCTGTGGTAGTTTATATTGTATTTTGAAAATGAGTTTTGGGGTTTAGATTACAACGTGTGATTTGGAGCATTAAATTAACTGTTTTGCCAATTGTGTGTTATAGGTGTGTTGGTGCGTTAAGAGTTTAGGAAACTTATTAAATGTATTGAAAAAAACTGCAATTGTACATAGCAATTGTAAAAAAACTGTAATGTTCAAAATATTGCCAAATATATATTGAACTTTAACCTAAGAAACTAAAAGGAAATTCCGTCACCATTTACTCAAAAACATGTTGTTCAAAACCTACATAACATTCTTTTCTCTGTGGAACACAAAAGATTTAGAATCTCAGAAAATCCAAACAACAGTCAACATATTTAAGTCATAAAGGTTTGAAGAAAATTTGTCAATTCATCTTGTACTGGTAGAGATTTGGCCAGATACTCTGTGCAAATTTTCTCTAGTTGATCTTGTTAGCATTACTTTCAAACATGGTTTCAGATGTCTCTTCCTGTTTGCTCTGTGTAGACAAAAGTCCCACCCCTGGCCTCCCAGGGCAGTACCAACTAGGTCCAAGTCGGTACCAGCCCTGATACAAAGCTCTCCAGCTCAAACAACCCAGAGCACCTCCCAAAAGTTGAGTAGGAAACTGTGGGAAGTAAGCCAGGAGGCAGAGCAGCAGGAACACCCAGAGACTCAACAGCAGGACGCAGAACAGGAAGAGGATGCGCAGTGGGGCTCCAGAAGGTCCACCCAGGCTCAGGTAGGGCCCGAACACTGCAGTCTCCTCAGCTAGAAGCAGGCAGCACAAACACAGTAGGAGGGCATCTTCGGATACTTCATAGCCACGCCACAACATACCAGAGCGGACGCAGACCTCCTTTGTTTCACCTTCTCGTAAAAGTAGTAAAGGCTGATCTCCATTGGTCCCTGAAGCCAACTCAAGAGTGGAGCTGAGGGGCTCATAGCAGCTCCCGGTGGCATTTTCCAACAGACCAAGCAGCTTGCGGAAACCCAGCCACAGTCCACCAGCCACAGCTAGCCGGGAAAGGTGTCGCAGGGAAAGCGTGAGTGAGCGACGAACTGAGAAGGACAGGAGGAAGACAAAAGAGCCAACGAAGATGCAGGTCCAGCCCCAACCTGAATGCAGGAACACCCTAAAAATTAATAGTGAATTAATACCACAAAAAATGTATCCTATAAATTTTTTGCACTATTGAAAGAATACTGTGGCTGCATCCAAATATGCATATTCTGCTTACATACAGAGGTGAAAACCAGTGTATGAAAAGAGTAGTATGTCTAACTTTTACAGTAGCCATAAGTATCCGGTGACCCACTAGGCAAGATTCTGAAGTGCACAACCAATGGACACTTAATTTTTCTATGATGTCATGGCAGAACACTTGTAAATCACATGACAATAAAAAACATGACAATTCATCCAGTCCATTCATATTATTGGCATCAATCATTTTTATTTGGGCCTGTGAATCACTGTTGATCTATTCCAGGGGTTATCAAACCTGTCCTGGAGGCTTCTATAATCTGATCTAATCTAATCTAAAAGCCCTGAAACTTTATATAATATACTTTTTAACGGTAAGTACTCAAAATTAATCACATGCAGCCTGGAAATTCAGACATAAAGTAATAGTCTTTTCAAATACTGTTTTTTGCCTACATTGTAAAAAATTACGGTGATTTTATCGATAGAAAAAAATGAAAATGCTACGGTATAAACTTGTTAAATTTCTGTAAAATATATACAGGGAAATCCATGAACTGACTTTCCCAGAATTCCCTGCATTGCATTTCAAATTTAGTTTGAATTTTTCTTTAAAATAATTATGCTTTTTAGTTTTTTCTAATGTTTATTAGGGTTGTGTGTTACATGTAATGTTGACAAATTAATGTTTATTGCATATTTCAGCTTAATGAGTCTCACCATGATGGTGTTTCGTGTTTGTGAATGAAGCAGAGCACCTTCTATATACAGTATGTTCATATATAAAAGCTACTTGTGATGGGCTTAGGTTCATCATGTAACTTTCTTATCACCGCATTCATTTGGTGCTTATTAGTATATATATAAGGTACTAATCAGATTTCAGTACTTTAATAAGTTTGTATATTAACATTATACCAATTAATGAAATTACGATATTTAACTGTAGATTTTACTTAAAATATTTTTTTACGGTAGAATTCTGGCAACCACAGCTGCTAATTTTTGACCATAATTTTGATTTTTTTTTTACAGTGTATTTTCAGCCACAATCTTTATGAGTGAGTTATTTCAAAAACTCAAATTCAAAAGCTGTATTTTGGATATGATTTGAAGGAAACCAAAACGGTAAGACGCAGTGTTGACAATGACATGCATTGTATACAAAGATCTTAGATCACATACATTTTACAACTCATAACTTTTAATACTGGTTTATGGAGTTTTTGTCTACTAAAAGTTTATTCTGGGAAGAAAATGTAAATAAAGAACAGTACAATCCACTGAATGCACTGTACACCTATTCGTAGCCTTGTTTTTATTTTTGCCATTATATCTTGACTAAATCTGCATTGTGTGTAACAGTGATATGAAGGTTAGATGCTGCTTTGACCTCCTTTGATTTAAAAAAAAAAAAAAGTTATTTTGTTTTTGGTGGAGCAAAATTAGACAAAAGATCTGTCACACTCACTGCTGTTGTGATTACCTGCAAAACAGCAGCATTGGTGTGGCATTACTTCATTGAATATTCAGTAGCACAGATTTGATTTATTGTGTCTTACCTATAGAGAAAGTGAGTCCTCTTTGCAAAGACACTATAATTGGAAACCCATAGGCTCAGGAGGGGCCCAAACAAAAGTAATGAAGACAGCAATAAATGAAAATGACGTCGAAATGATGCGTTGCCAAGACATCCAGCTGCCAGGTCAGTAATGACCACAAGGATAGAGTTTAGAAACATTTGTATTGTTTCCGTAACCATGCCAGCAAATGATAGAGAATATGGATTGGCTGATGTTAAAGTCCAGACTCTTTCAGAATCCAACAAAACTTCCTCAGTGACTGCAGTGTGTTGGTGTATTAAAATTCCCCTGATGTAAATGTTGAAAAAAATGCACCATTCATGTCAGCTTGAATGAGCAAGGCAAGTGTATTTTTCAATTAACTGTTTGAAAAAAGGCTGTTCTTCTTCACTGGAATCACTTTTCTGGTAATGTATGTTGTAAATATGCTTCTATAATTACAGTCACATATATTTTTTTGCATTTAATCCAGGTATAAAAATGGCATGTGCTACTGTAGTAGTTTCCTTTTCTTACACTTTGTGTCCTTCAAGAGATTTTCACGGCCTAGCTGTCTGATCTGTATCTTTCTGGGATTTGCACTCCCCTTTATGTTCTCGCAGCCAACAACTTCCGTTTACTCCTTGCATCCAAGAGAAAGAAAATCCTGTTTATTCCTGATTTCCATGTTCTTTGTATCCGTGGGTCTCCTTCATTTCTCTAGCAGCACAACTGCTCTAACAGAGGGTCTCTTGCACCTTTCACATGGCCTACTCGCTCCCCACCCCCTCAGAACAGAAAAAGAAAAGTCTGTATGTTGGTGTTGGCGGGTGTCATGTTGCAATTAGACAGTTCTGTGTGAAAACACAGCAACTGTATTGTCGCTGATGGACCAAATGATCACTGGTCAAACCAATGGACAAAAATAACAAGTGCATAAATTTTCACAACAGCTAATAAGAATTTCATTAACTCTTAAACGCTAGGTAACGACACATTTTTGGGTCTCTTGTCAGTGGATGAGCAGAAAGCACTGCTAGTAAAATGTCAGTGGTTCACTGGTGTATAAATGTCAGTTACTGGGGTGCTTTTCAATTCAGCCATATTTAGCTCTAACCTTTGTGCTGTATCTTCATTCCTCTGCTGCTTTCTCCATTCTTAGATTCAGCTGTTGGTGTTGCCTGTCTCTGTCAATCACAGAGTCCCTCTATGGTCTCCACCAACTAAATTATCTCTTCTGTCGCTTATAAACACCAGTCTGCTTTCTCTTCTTGTTGTCTTTTATTAGCTCCATAATAAGATGTCTCTGCCTATTGTTCTCGTTCACATTTATTAAAGACACATTTACAATTCCTCAACTAAAAGATTTCAAGTATTCATGCAGTATCTTCATGTTTAGATGAAGATTGTCAATCTTTGTATCAGACTGAAAAGTAACCCAAAGGCCTAGACCAGGGATGTCCAAATTCGGGCCTTAACCCAAAATCCTTAAATCCTTGATTAGCTTCAGGTGTGTTTCATTGGGTGTGGAGTTAAACTTACAAAACTTTGAAATCTTCAAATGATGATCAAATTGACATTTCATTTATATATGTGTGTATGTTTTTTTTTTCTTTTTAAGAACAGGTTTACTCAGGTCACTGAGTCATGGCTATGGACTATCTAGTATAAGGAACAGCGTGTATTTCTAGTGTTCAACTGCTTACCAGAAGGGGGCGCTTTAGAGGGGTTTAAAAATAACTCTCTTCAACCCATGAGCTGCTCCTTCGGTATCTTATCCAGTGATGCCCCCTGGTTTTTGAGTTGAGGATTCATGGATATCAAGTTAAGTTGCATTGCATAAAGGCTGATTATGTTTGTTTTTTTCTCTCAAAGAAATTGTAATTGTAATTGTAAATTCTTCATGTAAGATCTGACAGAATCAGATAATTTAATTTAATTTAGCAGATATTTCATGCTTGCACAGGATGAATAATAAAATACTTTGTCTTTTATTCAAAATATTTATTTTTGGATTACTACATATATAAACCTATGACGACATTTTAGTGCCACCGTAAAAAAAAAAAAAAATCTAAAACTATGAGATTAAAGTCGAAATATAATAGAATAAAACCGGCCTAGATTGGACGCACCCAGAGATATTACAAAGTCTCAGCTTTCAAAATGTGTCAGTTTTATAGCGAAATACAAACAATATGTATATTATAACATGACATATATATTATAGCCTGAAAGATATAGCTGAATTCACTTTAGTTTAAGCGGCAGTGTAAGTTAATAATTTTCCCGATTACAATTAGACTTTATTATGAATTAGTCTATAGCCTGTTTTCCATTGCCTTCTGATGCTCCAATGGAAAGATAATGAATCCAATGGAAGACATGAAATACTATTTCCAAGCATATTGTACCCGCAAATATTACACATGATATCATTTCTGCTAATAATCCCACATCAATGTCTTTGTAGTGTATTAAAAAGGGTTAAATAAGAGAGCCCCCAAAGGAATGTCGACTGAGTGTGTGAGCTGATGTCAAGATCAAAAGTTGTTCCTGTTCAGTCTTTTAATAA
Organism: Enteromius treurensis; assembly: GCA_032275025.1. Classification (NCBI taxonomy): domain Eukaryota; kingdom Metazoa; phylum Chordata; class Actinopteri; order Cypriniformes; family Cyprinidae; genus Enteromius; species Enteromius treurensis. The sequence goes on along the minus strand of JAUCMU010000042.1, from coordinate 8,547,940 downwards.
ATATCATATTCTTGATATGAAGTGGTTTCCCTGAGTTCTTAGATCTCAGTAAGATGAAGCGGCCGCTCAGATGAAACAATATTCAAATATGCCTAAATTCCAGTGGCCTTCTCTCAATGCGGGTCATTTTCAAGTGCACTATACTAAATACTATAACTTTAATTTCAAAGATTTTAATTCTGGTAATATTTCGACTTTAATCTCTTAATATTTCGACTTTAATCTCGTAGAATTTCGACTTTATTCTTGAAATATTAGTCTAGTAGCTTTGGATTTAATTTTTTTTTTGGTGGCACTAAAATGCGTTGTATAAACCAAAAGGTTGTAGTGATCTATAGAAATAAGAGTGTGTGTGTAAATACGGGCTACATATCAGAATGTTTTAAGGCTGGAAATGCCATGTACAAATAATGAGACTGATAGGAATACATCCCAGGCATTCACTGACTCTTAAAATGGGCTCTTGGGAATGGCTGGAGTCACAGTGTCATTCTCATAGAATGAACAGCATGTCTGCGGTTTATCAGCTGTCTTTATGTTTTTAAATAGCCTCACAATATTACCTTTTAAAACATCCTGTAGTTCTACAGTATGAAACAACCAATTACACATTCTAATGCCTCTTTGTGACTAATTAGACATTAAAAGTGAATTTGACCCTTTTGTTTGTCTTTGTATCATATCCTTAGCCCATGAATCAATAAAGGCACCATTTGCATCATTACAATAATAGTTCTACTATAACTGGCCTGTTTTCATAGTAAATACTCCACTGTTGATCACTACTTATGTTGCAAATCTCAAGGCTCAAATCATTAACAGGATGAATGGAGGCCATTTTGCTTCATAACTTCATCTAACCTTTTAATAGGTTCTTATGATACCCAGATGAAGCCTACTCTCTGTTCTCTTGACTGAAGAGCAGAGTCATCCCTGGCACTTATCATTAATCCTCTGCTAAAGCTTTGATTGACACCCAGGGCAGCTGCCAGACTGGGTGTGCTTCGTCCCACAACTAGGCTGAAATAACTGCTAAATCTAACCAGTACAGAGATGATACAGATATGCGTCACGCCCAGCTTAATACAATCAGTCACGAGGCACTTAAAGGCATTGTTACAAATACGTTTGAGATGAAAGTATCCAATTAAAGAGATATATTTTAATTTGGCTCATTAAAAATAGTATTGACAAAGAATCAAAGCTAAATAAATCTGGTGATGGGCTTAGGTCACATCATATAATGTATATTAGAGTATATGTGTAGCCTACCTCACTGCTAAAAGGTCTTGACCTCAGATGCCACTTTTCATTAAAAGAACATTTAGATCTGTAGTTTATTTAGATCTTTATTAAGAGTTCAGGAAACATGCTAATAAGAGACATTCGCACTATTCAAGAGCTGCTTTCAGACATCCTGTTTAATAAATGGGGGTGTCGACATTGTCATGACAACCTGTTATCCTTTTTTGTTTGGAAATAAATATTAGGACTGTTTGGTGGCCAGACATTAGTAGTCTATTGTGTCTATGTGCTGTTCGAGGAATGGTGTGAGACCTCTCAGGTATGAGGAATGCACAATACTCCAAATGTATGTTACATCTAGCACCTAGTTATCCCCTGCCTAATGCTGTCAGAAACCTGTCAATAACTACTTTTATCACAGCTGTCTCTTGTTGAAACCAGGATGATGGATATGCTTACATGTTGTGACTTCTTTTAAGAAAACACAGGTAGGCGTCTTTATTTTGGTTTAGTAAAATTTTAAGTTATACAGACTAACATTAGTAAATAAAAAAGTGAATGTGTTCTCATTTAATAATACTATTAATTGCTAAGTTTTTTATAGAATTTATAAGTGTTAAAATGAAATTATTAATTATGATAGTGATGTATTATATTTAATATCTTGGTTAATGTTTATTTCTATGTATAATAATACACTAATAATACAAGTTATAGATGTTGCATATAGTAACAATAACATGTATTTTTGTAAATTATTGAAAAATAATGTTAAATTATATTATAAAAAATGCCTCCTTTAATGCTTTAATCTTATTGTAAAATGTTCTTTAGTTTTAAAACCTTTAAAATGAATATTATTGGCTATTACAATTTCTACACTATAAAAATGCTTGGACAGCACTGGGTAAAATATGGACCGAGACTGGGTTGTTTGCAATCAATGTTTGGGTTAAATATTTAAATCATCCTTCTGGGTTAGTAACCCAACCGCTGGGTCAAAACAACTAACCGTTTGTTTATATTTTACCCAGCACTTTTCAGAGTGTTTTCAGAGATTCATCCCACATATTGATGGTATTTTACATATTGCTAAGTTTAGCCATAATAAATGTCATTTCCTCTGCTCTGACAGGAACATCAAAAAGTTGTTGAAAGGTCTCTCTGGTGAACATACCAAGTTGGCTGGAAATCTACTGCACTAGTGACGGGTTCTGATAATCTCTGCTAACAAGAACCATCAGCACCCCTGTCTGCCGCCATATCCCTGGATACTATACAATAGCCTCCAATGAAGCCTTTCTATTTCAACATCCACATACTTTCCAGGATCAGTACAAAACGATGCAAAAGGCAACGGTATTGCTGTTTAGGATTCTGTCAAAACAGAATCTTATGTTTGTTGTGTTTATAGATCATCTTAAAGAAATTGAGTGCTCGCATTAACATTTATAAAAGTTTGAAGAAGTCTCTTGTGTTCACCAAGCTATTTATTTGATAAAAAGATGATGACAAAGCTGAATTTTCAGTAACCATGGGCCACAATTCTTCAGAAATCATTCTAATATGCTAATTTGATGCTGAAAAACATTTTTTTAAATTGTTATTATCAATGCTTTTTTTTTGGGTAACATTTTTTGCTCTGTAAATAGAGCAGTAAATGTGACCTTGGACACTGTGCTACGTGCTTGGATGTGTCCATGTGAGCCGGAGTTCTCTGGACTACAGTAGTCTAAAGCTGATGCCTGGTCTGTTCGGCTGACAGGGTGGGGAGGGACAAAAACTAAAAGGCTAAAGCACTTGGCTTGATTTAACCACAGTATCAGCACAGTGGATACTGAACCTGAGGAAAGGCCAGACCCCCACACCTCTGAAACACAGTGTCCCGGTCTGGACCATAACAAAACTACAGATAAGAGAGGGGCCTAGATAAATAAATGAGTGAGTGATAGGTGAAGGGTCAAAGAATCAGAGACAGAGAATAATTATTCCTGTGACTCACATGAAAGATATTCAGCATTCCTGGCCATACGCCCAAACCTTCACTGTGGTGCACCTCTAAGTGCCAGGGCACCTAAAGATTGGCTTGTTTAGTGTGTTTGATGTGCTTACGCCAGGAGGGGGGCTCACAGGTCAGCTGTCCTTGGCCTTATAGGGTTAGGGCAATCGAGGTTATAAATCCCATCTCTGCTGCTGCGCTGAATCGTAGCATCCTGTCCATTGGTCCCAGAGGTTTTTTTTTTTGGTGTATGCTCTTTTCTAGAATTATTGTGCTGTTGCTGTAATGCTATTACATATAGTTTATTGATATATTTCACTCTGTATTTTAGGTGGCAACAGAAACACCTGGAGCGTGCATTAGCGTCTGCTATCTGCCAATAACCTGATCGGTAATTTATGTTAGTGATGCAAGCACCGGGTAAGACTTAAATTGACTTAAACAGCACTCTTACAAGTTCCTGTTGTTTTACACTTTAAGGTTAACCATGGGTGATGCTGTAATGTCAGTTTTTGGGCTCGCGGCCTCTTACCTGCGGAAGTCTGAAAGGGAGCGTCTAGAGGCACAAACTAAACTCTTTGACTTAAAGAAGGAATGCTTTGTTCCGGATCCAGTCGAGGAGTTTGTTAAAGCCACCATCACAAGTCGAGAAGGAGACAAAGTCACTGTGGAGACACAAGGAGGGAAGGTCAGTGCAAAAACAACACAATTGTAAACACCAATGCTTGATCAGCAACTATATAATTTAGATATTGTAATACTATCTGAGATCATTACTGATATGAACTCCTTTTACATAGATGAACAATATTTAATATGTTTAAATTTAATGATACATAATGACCAATGCATGGAACAGATGATCAATATACTCAATTTATGCTAAAATATACATTTTCATTTGTTCAGTTGAAACCTTTTTCTTTATTTGTACAGACTATTACTGTCAAAGACAGTGATGTTCTGCAACAGAATCCCCCAAAATTCGATAAAATTGAAGACATGGCAATGCTCACCTTTCTTCATGAGCCAGCTGTGCTGTATAATCTCAAAGAGCGCTATGCAGCATGGATGATCTATGTGAGTTTGCAGGAGTCTCAGCTTCTTCTTTACAACCAAACATTGAACTTTAGTTAAAAACTCTATTATCGTTTCTGTTCTACAGACCTACTCCGGGCTGTTCTGTGTCACTGTCAACCCTTACAAGTGGCTGCCGGTGTACAATCAGGAGGTGGTTATAGCCTATAGAGGGAAGAAGAGGAGTGAAGCTCCTCCGCACATCTATTCCATCTCTGATAACGCCTACCAGTACATGTTGGCAGGTGATACTCACAAAAATAACCAAACCAAACAAAAACGACAAAAAAACAAAAATAATGAAATAAGCACTGATAAATATAATCCACACAAACGTATATATTTTTGTTATTCTCTACAGACAGAGAAAACCAGTCTATTCTTATCACGTAAGTACAAAGCATTTGCAGAGATACAGTAATTTTTTGGCAATGAATTAAAGAGATAGTTCGTGTTTTTTGTCCATAGACTCTTAAAATGTTGCTTTACTACATTGCAAAGATTTGTGAAAAATAAAATTGACCTCTACACCCTGCAAATTAGAACAGATGCAATTAGAACACTGAGATATGTACATTGTTGTCATGTCATCCATTTCTCACCATAAGACTGTTTTTTTTATTTAGTGGAGAGTCCGGAGCTGGAAAGACTGTGAACACTAAAAGAGTCATTCAGTACTTTGCCAGCATCGCAGCAAGTGGAGGGAAGAAGGACGCATCCGCTCAGAACAAGGTGAGGGGAATGGACAAATATAAATATCCTGAATAAGCCTTTAATGCAAGCTGTTTTAAAAATGTTTCACCTTCTTTTGTGATTTGATCGCCTCATCTAGGGGACCCTGGAGGATCAAATCATCCAAGCTAACCCTGCCTTGGAGGCCTTTGGTAATGCTAAGACCATCAGAAATGACAACTCCTCAAGATTTGTAAGTGAATGTGAAGTAAATCAAAATCGCAAGTCAATTTCATGCAACATGATGTAAGATGGCTCTTCTACATATCTTTTTAGGGAAAATTTATCCGAATTCACTTTGATACAAGGGGGAAACTAGCATCCGCTGACATTGAAACGTGTATGTCTTTGCTCTGTCTTAAATTATCTTAAATGATTATTTAACAAGTAAAAATGTAAATAATAGATTTAAGGGTACTACTGCATAAAAGTATATTCTTTCTATCTGTATAGATCTCCTGGAGAAGTCCCGTGTGACCTTTCAATTAAAGGCTGAGAGAGACTATCACATATTCTATCAAATCTTATCCAATAAAAAACCTGAGATCCTTGGTGAGCAAATTAAGCAACCTTAGATACTCAATAAATACAGAACATAGATAGACTTGTAATCTTTTACTCCCTTTCTCTTCTACTAAAACGGCATAAACAGAGATGTTACTAGTGACAGCAAACCCCTATGACTACTCATTCATCTCTCAGGGAGAGACTACGGTTGCTTCCATTGATGATGCTGAGGAATTAATGGCAACCGATGTGAGTAACTGGTTACAAACCATTATGATCTTTGGTCACATAATAGTCATGTCATGCATTAAGGCAGTCATATAACTCAAAATCATTCTATTTGGTTCTACAGAGTGCCTTTGATATATTGGGCTTCACACAAGAAGAAAAGAACTCTGTGTACAAGCTCACTGGAGCCATTATGCACTACGGTAACATGAAGTTCAAGCAGAAGCAGCGAGAGGAACAAGCAGAAGCTGATGGGACTGAAGGTAAGGAATAAAAACTTATTTTAAATTCAAATAGCTTCATCTTTGTGAACAGCTGTATTTAAGTGATGCTTTAGGTAAGAAATCTTGATTTACAGATGCTGACAAATCAGCATATCTAATGGGGCTGAATTCTGCTGACCTCATTAAGGGCCTATGTCATCCAAGGGTCAAAGTTGGAAACGAGTGGGTCACTAAGGGACAAAATGTCCAGCAGGTAAGTAGTCATAATTGAAGCTGACAACAATTAGTGAATGGAACAGCAATTAAACCGAACTTTTATGCATTGATTATTTCAGGTGAACTATGCTATTGGCGCTTTATCAAAAGCAGTGTACGAGAAAATGTTCCTCTGGATGGTTGTGAGAATCAATCAGTCTCTGGAGACAAAGCAGCCTCGCCAATACTTCATTGGAGTACTGGACATTGCTGGTTTTGAGATTTTTGATGTGAGAACTGAATGCTTAGCTTAACACACATTAAATTAAACCTCAGCATTTTAAGTATTTATATTTTTCATATATAAAACTGATGCTTTAACAAATTGATTTACAGTTCAACACCTTTGAGCAACTCTGCATAAACTTTACCAATGAAAAACTGCAACAGTTTTTCAACCACCATATGTTTGTGCTGGAGCAAGAGGAGTACAAAAAAGAAGGAATTGAATGGGTGTTCATTGACTTTGGTATGGATTTGCAGGCCTGCATTGATCTCATTGAGAAAGTGAGTCAGCAAAAGTTTTACAACAAGCATTACAATACTATTATATATATGCATGACTTAATTTCTCCGTGTTCCTGATTCCTTCAGCCTATGGGCATCATGTCCATCCTTGAAGAGGAGTGCATGTTTCCCAAAGCCAGTGATGCAACCTTTAAAGCCAAGCTTTATGACAACCATCTTGGGAAATCAAACAACTTTCAGAAACCCAGAATAGTGAAAGGCAAGCCAGAGGCTCACTTTGCCCTGGCTCACTATGCTGGTATAGTGGACTACAACATCAACAACTGGCTGGTGAAGAATAAGGACCCCCTCAATGAAACTGTGGTTGGATTGTACCAGAAATCCTCACTGAAGTTGTTGTCTTGTCTATTTGCCAACTATGCAAGTACAGACTCAGGTGTGCTTGTAATGTCTTTACAAAAAATGATGTGAGGTCATGAAACAAATCAGACTTATCACCTTTATAAATACATCTAAAACTCAAGCCTTTCATTTATATTTTGTACAGCAATGGCTGACGGTGGGAAAAAAGAAAAGAAGAAGAAAGGGTCATCTTTCCAGACAGTGTCTGCACTTCACAGGGTATGTCAAAGCCTGCCAATACCAAAAATCTCTAGAAACTATTTGGTCAAATTTGCTAACAGGTGTTTTCTTACAGGAGAATCTCAACAAGCTAATGACCAACCTGAGATCAACTCATCCTCACTTTGTACGGTGCATCATCCCCAATGAGACAAAGACTCCTGGGGCGATGGAGAACCCTTTGGTCATGCATCAACTGCGCTGTAATGGTGTACTGGAGGGCATCAGGATTTGCAGAAAAGGATTCCCCAACAGAATCCTGTATGGAGACTTCAAACAGAGGTACCAAGAAAACAAGCAAATAACTTAACGTTTCTGAAAACCTGGTTGTTTTGTTTTTAAAATACCTCTTTTCTGTGATTCTGCAGATATCGGATCTTAAACCCTGCAGCTATCCCTGAGGGACAGTTTATGGACAGCAAGAAAGGAGCAGAGAAACTGCTCGGTTCTCTTGATATGGACCACCAGCAGTACAGGTTTGGACACACCAAGGTAAGTCTTGCAAGGCCACCTTCTGGGAACGTCCAAATTGCAGTGAAAGAAAAAGGTTTTGAACTTAATGTCCATTATTATACCAGGTATTTTTTAAGGCTGGTCTTTTGGGTCAACTGGAGGAGATGAGAGATGAGTGTCTATCAAAAATAATCACTGGAATTCAAGCTAAATCTCGAGGTCTTCTTTCAAGGGCTGAATACCAAAAGATGGTAGAACGCAGGTAACATTAATGTCATACAGCACTTTATACTTGTGTGTTTATATATGCTGTTGAATTTTAAAAGGCATTTGTATTTTTTATGCATTCTCCACCAATCAAAAAAGGGATGCCTTGCTTGTGATTCAGTGGAATGTACGTGCGTTCATGAGTGTCAAGAATTGGCCCTGGATGAAGCTCTTCTTTAAAATTAAACCATTACTGAGATCAGCTGAAGCAGAAAAGGAAATGGCCAATATGAAAGAGGAGTTCTTGAAGCTCAAGGAAGCCTACGCAAAGTCTGAGGCTCGTAGAAAAGAACTTGAAGAAAAAATGGTTACTCTTCTTCAAGAAAAGAATGACCTTCAACTTCAAGTGCAGGCGGTATGTTTCATTACCAACTTCATTAATCAAAGATAAACAGTAATATGTACAATTTGCGTGAATCTTTTGAATCTTTTCATACAAACAGGAACAAGATAATCTCTGTGATGCTGAAGAAAGGTGTGAAGGTCTGATCAAAAACAAGATTCAGCTTGAGGCAAAAGCCAAAGAGCTCACAGAGCGACTTGAGGATGAGGAGGAGATGAATGCAGAGCTGACAGCTAAAAAGAGAAAGCTGGAGGACGAGTGCTCAGAGCTGAAGAAAGACATTGATGATCTGGAGCTGACTCTGGCTAAAGTGGAAAAAGAGAAGCA
>JAUCMU010000042.1:8464949-8510058 GCA_032275025.1 Enteromius treurensis | reverse complement strand
AAGAAAACTACTGGTGGATCTTTATCATTGTAGGGTGGTTGTGTACACACACTCCCAACACACATTTCAGTCCAAACAGCTTCTTAAACAGCTTCTATGAGCCCTTTAAGTGAAGTGGCCAGTGTTTGGCTCTAAAAGTTATTTTGTCTAAAACAGATGTGTCTGAATCCAGCAATGTTTTATTACGCTGTTGTACATTTGTAAAGGAAATGTAGGATAGTGTTACCAAAAGCAAATGTTAGATAAATCACATTTGCTGAAGCATCTGTACCATTTTATCTTGCTTGTACGAGATGCTCTTTAATTGCGAATCATGTTTCACAGAACTCATACCCAGTGCTTAAAATCACAAGTACAACGTTGTACCAGGTATGCCAACAAGCAAATTTACAACAACAACAACAACAAACATATAGAGCTGGTTCAGCGATGAAAACATCCAAATCTATCACTTTACAAATCAGACACTATGGTTAAAGTGTTTTGAGCTCATAGGATATAACTGCGGAAGGAACTGCACAAAACAGATGTGCAATCATAATTCAAAGTTATTGGTGTTCATTTCAGCTGGAAACTGCAGTGAATTATGTATTAATAGGTACGTTTTTACAGAGAGCCTTGGGAGTGTCATATCAATAACAAAATATCTGACAAAATCCTGACAATCAGCCAGCATTAAGATGTCTAAATGAGCTCTAACCATCATATTTTAAAGCTGCTTAATATCAATCAGAGTTTGTTGAATTTATGCCGGAATGACATGTTCAATTGAGCTTTTCAAACTTTCCCAAAATGCTTTCCAGGTGGTTGATTTTTTGAGCTATTGGGTGCCGTCCACATCACCAAGGACTCTCTATTGACTCAACACTTCAGCGTTCTGACAGGCATGAAGGCCGCGGCTAAGTGATAGATGATGCTAACAGATTACCAGAGCTCCCAAAACAAGCTATCAGAGACAGCCAGGAGACGGCGCACCCAAATCTATCCCACGGTTTTGATCCAAAATTTCAGTTCAGCTTAAAATCCCATCAATGTCTGTGACTACAGAGGTTGCAGAAGTTAAATGGATTTGTTAAAGGGCAAGAAAGAGAGAAACACACAAGAGAAGCAATTCCGAAAGTTGCTTCCAGATATAGATCCTTTCTCAACTCGCGAGGAGCAATCAATTAAGTTGGCGTAAAAACCTGAGATGGTACAGTATGTGTCTTGTTTGGAGTCCGGATATCGAACGAGGTGAGGCTGTATGGCTTTTAAGATATGCCATCCTTGATCAGAGAGTAAAGCACTGATGCAGGACAGATTCATTTGTTAAGACAAGTAGATTTCTGTTGAATTCTCATCCCTTAGCTTTCCATTCAAGGACAGAGAGTCTAAGGAAATTCCTTTTGTAAGCTGTCGCTAATTAGTTTTTTGAAGTATTTTGACCAGCTGATGGATTTAAACCTGTCAGCATGTTATTTGCACCCATATAATACAGTCGCCTCATTAAATTATAGCCATCAATATCTGACAAGTTGACATATTGCAACTATTTTCCATTATTTGATTGAGACTAAATAGGATTAAATGACTCTCTTCAATAGTGGATAATGAAAACACGCCATTAAAACTTTAACCAAGAGGCTAATCCATTTCAATAAATATGAAAAAAAGGAAGTCAAAAGAGCTTTTCATACTACACTTAACCTGGGTTAAAAGCCTGTTTTAAACACCTGGGTTATGAAACCCTGCAGCCAATACAATTTTAACCACTGAATTGCAGTGTTAAAAATATACAACGTTAAACTGTGATGCTAGAACCTTATAGCCAGTTGTTTAGCAACATACAACCAATCAAAATCTGTCCCAGCTCTAACCACACTGAATATTCATAGACATCATGCATTCACAAACATTTTCACGCTATAAGATTAGTTTCACCATCTGAGCAAAATGATTAAAAATGTCAAGCAGTGATGATATGAGGAGGATGAGGAGACTCTGTTATTGGTATTGCGGTATGTTTCAGAAGACCTAAGACCGCCAGATGGACAAGCTCTCAAACAGGTTGCATGATTGTTGCATGTTCATGAATATGTAAATAAGAATGATAATCCAGCTTTTACAATGTGAAATGTTGAAAATGAAATGTGAACAGTGTGAAATGTTAGATAAGGTAACCCACACTCCAGGGTAAGGAATGGTTAATGTTTAATTTGCCTGCCAGTGCCAGCATTTTCAAATTTATTCACAATTCATTAATAACACCTAGAATATTTTGTTGTACAAATACTGATACATATATTAAACAAAAGAACAAAGTACATTTCAACTATATATATATATATATATATTAAAGAAATAATAATAAAAATAGCTTCATTCATCTTTAAAACAACAACAATAAATTCAGAATGATAAAATTAAATTATATAAAATAAAATATAAAAACATTGTGGTTTTTTTTTTTTTTTTTTTATGCTGAAATGTCTGGTTTTGTAGTGATTATAACATTGTAAGGGCATTTCGAGCATGTTGATCTCAGAACATGTTTTTCCAACACAGTCTCACGGCAGTTCATACATATTTTATGAGGTGTTTAATTCGTACGAATTCGTATGACTTCACACGGGCAAGTGAGGACGTACTAATAGAGAAAAACGAACACAGTTTCACGGCCAATTCATATGTATTCGTACGAGTTGCAAAATCATGCTAATTCATACAAAATCATACAAGTGAGGTCATGTGAATTTGAACGAATTAGCATGATTTTTCCATCTCGTACGAATACATATGAATTGGCCATGAAACTTTTTGGTAATGAAAGAACAAATGTGTAACAGGGCTAACAGCACTTTTCGGTAAATAAAGTGTTACACTTTATATTACTGTAAATAGACAATTGCTCTGGATTCATCATGTAATTACTCTGATGTTACACAGCAGCGGGCAGTCAAATAGGCTCTACATGATTGGTGTCCAGAATGTTACACTTTATGTTAAGTGGGCAGTTCCTGAGGAGTTACCGTGTATATACACTGGTATTACAATGTAAATGTATTGTAAATGTAGCTATGTAATTCCTGTTACATGACTCCTTAGTGAAGTGAAAAAAAGTGTTGTTACCAGTGTCCTGTTACACATTTGTACTTACACACACCATTCTGAGGGGTGTTACATGTGTGTAGTTACAGAAATATTAAAGCTGCAGATACTATACTGTGGTTACATCCTACATACACATCTAGTTACTATGTAAGTACACAGGTATTAGGGACACTTAATATAAAGTGGGACCATATTAGTAGTAGTACAGGTAAACAAGTTAATTAACCACAATTCAGTTTATGATTACAGAAATTTCAGCCTTATTTCAACCTTTAAGAAATACAATTCCAGTTAAAATATTGAGAACCACTTATATAATATAATAATATAGTACAATATAATGGAGACTTTTTTGTCTTTATTATGAGTAAGATTATAAATATAAAGTTAAAGTTATAAAGTTATATAAATATGTAAAGTTCAGGTTTTTATTTCATACAATGTGAAGTTGTCTGTTGTGTGGAAAGCTGCAAGAAAGGTGATATATTTATAGCACATAATATATGCGCAGTGGGAAACATTTTTTTTCCCTTAAAAGCAAAAGCAAGAGTGCAAGTGTGACAATCCATTGTAAGGTAATAAATTAATTGCATTTCAGAGTGTGGATATTATTGCCGAGTCTATACAACATGCATTTATGCTATTTTTTAGATGGATATGGTTAGTGCAGAGTTTAAGAGCAAAAACACTATAACAATTATCTGGTAACAATGAATATTCCACAAAGAGTGGCACAGTGATCATGGGTGAACTACTGAGAGACAGAATTGTGTTGTGTTAAATCCACAGAAGACATACACAGACCAGGCTGTATTGCTCTAAAACATATGTGCATGTTTATAAACAACAATATGCCTGCATTGTTTCCTTTTAAAACCTCTTTAACCTATTTTAAGTACACAAATTCTCTGCTATTATAAGTTTTGTGAGTCTGTGTACAGTACACTTGTAAAAATTAGGGTTGCATAAACAAGTTTCTACAAGATCTGATGATCTTTGAAAAGCCAGCGAGAGTAAGAGCAGGAGAGAGAGTGATATTGAGGCAGTGATTCAGGGAGATGTCATTGGGAAGGACTCACTTTGCCCTGGCTGGTCTTTGGCAGAGCATCGGTCTTGCCCTGGGCTGCAGAGACCTGAGGAGACAAGCACCCCTTTAGTCAGTGCAGGGAGGAGGTACAGAAAGCCCCGGGTCGAAGGTCTCAGGGAGGGAAGTATAGGAGGTACCACAATAAGTGATTCAGCAAGCTATGGTTACTTTAAGATTTGAAAGAATCAGCTGATGGTTTGTGTGTCATCAGTCGCACAGGGGGCAAATATTTAACTGTGTCTGTTCTATTAAATACAAAGCAAATTGAAACTTAAAGGATAGATTACTCAACAGTAAAATTTCTCTCATCATTTGCTCATGTCATGTCAAATCGATACGATTTTCTTTTTACATATGAAACAGAAAATTCTATTTTAAAAAGTGTTTTTTTATGTTTTTATCCATGCAATAAATAAATAAATGCTGTTTAGGACTTTTATTGAACTGGCAAAAACCTTATTATAAAATATTTCTTTGCATTACACAGAGGACGGAAAGTCACACAGGTTAGGACAATAAGATGATGAGTTTGGAGTGAACTAATAATTTAAATATTAATGGAAATTCCAAAGAGCAAAAATCCTTCATATGGAGGGTTTCATAAAAGGACATTTTAATTTAAATGATGCATCGTGGCCTTTGGTTGACAGTCACCATCTGTATTACAGATGGTGTTAATATGGAAACAGCCAGCCTCTAGATCTTCCCTGAAAAGTGAAAACCCTTCGGGGAATCCTGTTACACAAGGTCTTTTTTATTTCAAATGAGATGGGGAAGGATAGATGTGAAAAAGCAGACAAATCAAGTCTACAGATTAGGGAATAAAAAGTGGGAGCTTTGTTTGCCAATTACAGTACACTGTTGAAAGCCGTACATCCTTGAGCTCAGTCAAAATTGACAGCACCTATGAAATGAATAATGGCATTAACATCGACCAGCAGTGACATGAGATGTACGTATGAGAAGCAACACATTTCATAATGTGTTTAAATGCAGCAATAGTGCAGAACATGTAACATAAATCTAAGTCAGTAAAGAAATGAGGTTGAGTGCAGTATCTACAGTATATGTATGTCTCTAAAGCCATATTATTTCAATCCTTGCACACATGCAAAATCTTCTGGTTTCTTTTGACCAATCAACTTACCTTGCCTCCTCCAGGCTGGTACTTCATGTTATCAGTGGAACCGATCTTGGAGCGCACGTTTTTTAGATCCGGCAGTGGAGCGTTCGTGGGCCGGACGTTTCGTGGGGCTCGAGGTACAGGAGGCTTCTTCTCTAGGGGAGTCTGCTTGGGCACGGGGGGTTTGGTGATGCGGGACGGACGAGGGGTCGGGGTTCCATTGGTGGCTGCTGTGCTGGTGGCAGAAGGTGCTGTGCGAGTTGTTCTTGGAGTTGTTTTAACTGCAAAACAAACAGAACAATCCAGGAGGTTTAATACAGTATGCATGAGAGGTCACAGACAGATAAATCTTTTTGTCATTGATCTCATAAATGTTTCTTCTTCCTAAGCCACCAGAAAAGTGCCAACCCCTCATCTTAGCGACAAGGTTTTCGTACCCAGAGATATATAGAGGAGTTGAAGGTTCTATCAGTGTGATGTTTTCAGACAGGCCTCTGTGAGTAAGTCTATCCCTGACTATGTCAGCAGCTTCAGATTTGATGACTAACAAATGCACTAGTCAGTGTGTATTAGCTCAGAACTGCTGTGTTTTCAGGAAACAGTGGAGGTAAACTTCTCACCCTGCTTTTTAAAGCCCCTATCAAATCAGCCTTCAGTAACAGCTACAGACAAGTAAGCACCTTTATTTGCACATAAGCACCTCCGCTGACCTCTCCACTCTTGAACTGTTGGTTTATTTAACCAGAATTCATTTAATTTAATGGAATGTTATTCTATACTGTAAGTATCTACTCTTCAAAAAATAAAAATAATATATATATATATATATATATATATATACATATACATATTTTGATTACTTATTTGTGATATATTGGGAAAAAAGGTATTTCAACACAGCTTATACACTTTATATTACATCCAGTCACCTAGCCTTAGAAGCTACAGTGTAATGATTTATTTACTGCACATAAAAATCGTAAGACATTTGCAAGTTTTAATATTCTTGGCAGTCATGAGGCAACTTCTAAAAATGATAATGCATAAGAATGTATTACCCTACAGAGAAATAAAGTTTAGCTTACGATGAACAAGAAAGATACTTTAAGCCAAATAGTCACATTCTAGTACAAGTGCAACTGAATAGACTCTTAACTAATATTTTCAGCAATTAAAGCAAAATCTGATATAATATTGTCCTGTGTGTAAATTCCATTGCCAGCAGGAATAGTAAATTTAATATACTATGTGTAGTTTATAAAATGATATTTATCTCTGGATAAGAAAATGTATTACTTCTTACCTGGAGTTGTCTTTGCACTTGCCTTTTTCACCTCTCCTGCTTGGTTTTCAGTCTTTGTAGCTGTGAAAGCACAGAATCAAATTAAAATACGTTTTTAAATGTTTAGATGTCATTACATGATTATCCTGACTTTTAATCACTGGATGCATAACTTGATCTTCAACAGACCTTAGTGCAATGTAAAGAATCAAAATAAAGCTATGAGAGACAGAACTGCAATGCACTGTTAAATGGCACTGCTGTTTAGCAACTTGTCAATTGTTTGATTGATAAAACACCTTTACAAATTCTTTTAATAAACAAAAAAGTTATTATTTATGATAAAAACATTTAATTGTACAGATATAATTGTATACTACCCATACAATTATTCACACTGCAAGTCTATGACTTGTATGATGGAACCACTCACCAGAGGAACGTCGGGCAGAGGTGGTAGTTGGGGGGCTACTACCGTTAGTTGCAGATGCAGCTTTAGCCTTTGGCACTGGAGGGCGACGCTGAGTTGCTGTCTCAGAGGACTAAAAAAAACAGTAAGACATCAGAAAGAATCCTGAACAACCGTGAACGAAAATGAGTTGAAGTCAAGAGGTTGACTAGATGAGTTACTGTACATACTTAAGGATGGTGTAATGTTTTAGGGTGATTGTTGAATTTAGACAGAGTATGACTAATAAATCTTAAAAAATAGAAATGTGACACAACATGACCAAGATTAAAGATCTGATTTTGGCCTTGATCAACTTCAAAGTGTATTGTGGTATCAGTGTGGATCTTTAATATTGTAATTACTTTTTCTGTTTTTTTTGTTTGTTTTTTTTTGTAGGGAGCAAACTTTTCTAATGCAAAGTTAACAACCAGTCAAATTTTTTTAAATAAATCCTTAGTCCCGAATTAAAATGTAAAGCATATTATAATATACTACTTTAATCTACTAGATTTTCTCTTTATAATAATAATAATAATCTTCCTTAACTTATAGACAGAAATGTCCCCTAAATGAAAAATCACCCATATTAAAAATGAGCAAGAAGAGATGACACTAGATAAAAAGGTGAGAATGAATTATACATTCATAATCTACAAGCACCATGCATGAAAGCTGGAGAAAAAGTAATTAACAACCTTATCTGAAGAGAGAGGCATATAATTAGCCCTGTCAAATTAATTGATATCTGTCCTTACGGAATATTTCAGAGGCAAAATCGAAACTGAACAAAATATATACCTTATATTTTGTTCAGTAGGCTAAAAACATGCATCTCTCTTTAGAGATTTTGCTGGTGATAGAACATTGTGAGTTGACAATGACACAGAGGGCAAGCCATGGGCTGATTTTAAGGGGAGAGAGATGGGCACCAGAGAAAGTCCCCTGTGGATTGTAGGCCGGGTGCCAAACCACAGATAAGGGGAAATGGCATTAACTCACCTTGGCCTTAGTCTCAAGAGTAGATGTGGTGGTGGGGGTTTTCTTGGTGCCAGCAGTGGGGGTTGTTGCCTTGGGCATAGGGCTTTTTTTATTGGTAGAGTTGGTGGTGGGAGAGGTGCGTTTGTTGGCACCTGCACTGTCTCCAGTGGACAGCGAGTTTGGTCTTGCTGAGCTTTGTTTGGTTGACCCAACTGAAGGCTATATGCATGTATTTGCAAAAAGCACAAAAGAAAAACCAGATGCAAACATGGGAGCATGATAAAATCAAGGTAGCAGCAATGGGTTTACAAACTGTTCATAAAATATAGGTTGTGAGTTTGTGTTACTGATCTTTATTCTTATAAAGATGGAAAAATGAGAGCAAAAAAGTATATCAAATGAATTCAATGTTTTTCAGACTTACCTTGACCTTACTATCTGGGCTGGTCACATCCTTGCTCCCATTAGCTGTTGGAGACTTAGCAGGTCCTTTAGCAGCCATCACATTCTTCTCAGCTTTGGCTGTTTTGTCCACTTTTTCTCCATTCTCTTTCTTCTCCTCTTTCTCCTTGCTTGTCTTCTCAGGTTTGTCTACCTTCTCATTTTTCTCAGCTTTATTATTGTGTTTTTCCCCTTTCTCAACTTTCTTCTCATCCTTGATGATTTGCTCACTCTTCTGAGTCTTATCCACACTGTCTGGTTTCTTTGTGATCTCATCTTTCTTGTCCAGGTGATCAATCTTATCCGTTTTCTCAGGCTTGTCTTGCTTCTCAGATATGTTGATGTTTTCCATCTTCTGAGCGGTTTCCACCTTCTCCATTTTCTCTTTGGCTGTCTTATCTTCTTTCACTTTAGAAAACAAAGTGAAATTCTAATGTTTAATCAAGCAAATGTGTATCTACAATTATTATCTTTATCTTTATAATTGTCATACTATAAGTTTGTTTACACAAGGCTCTTGGTTGAAGCGTGTTGTAATATCCAAGATTTTTTGAAAACACAAAAGTTGCACTTTATGCCTCAGTTTCAGTACATTCTGACAATAAGAATTAAAGTAGAATAACATGAGAGGTCATGGAAAATGGGACAGAAAGTGACAGTGCCTTGAGCGGTCAGACAGAAAAGCACATTGTCAGTTTGGATGCCTTATGTAACTTGGCACCATTCACCCCACAAAGTGAAAAATCAATGGCCAACGGAAGACCAAAACACTGTGTGTGTGTGTGATAGAGAGAGAAAGAGAAAAAGAACAACAACAAAGAAAACAGAAAGGACAGAAAGAGCACACTGAGACAGGACGATAAATATTGAAAGTCAAAAGCATCCTAAATATCGTAATTATATAATATCGATAGTTATTATTTTATTTTGAGGAATAATATGCTATTAACCCTCGAGCGATGACTCATTACAAAGCTATAAATTTGTTAACAGTCAAGAACATTTAGTATGCTTTCAATTTATGTTCTCCGTGGATCCCCTAGGGAACATTCAGAGACCCCTAACTCTTCCTCTAAAGCTCTTCGCTCATTTAAAGATGGATAAATGAATGGTAATATGCCAAAGTATTTCCGTGTGAAACGTGGGTTTATCTCAGTACAGCAAAAAGCAAATTATGACAAAAGGACATCCAAAGGTTACTCTGTGGATATTTTTTTTATCCCTGCAGGCAGCCAGTGGTACACACAGCAAAACTTATCCATCTTTCTGTCAATCTCTGAACCTTATCTATAACCTCTGCATCTGGTGTGTTAATACACATATCTGCACATACACAATTAAAACAGCACACCATCTGCTGGAGCATTTGAGGAAACTGTTCTAACAGTACTACCTTTTTGATGTATATGACAAGATGTACGCAGATTAAATCCACATTAAAGAGTTAGAAATAACAACCATAATCCTTTCTCTCATTAGTTCAGTCTATTAGTTATACTCAATATAATTTGCAACGACAACTATCTATAATAGATCGACTTTGAGAGAAGGTTTGCCACAAAAACAAAATACACTACCATTCAAATTTTTGAAGTCAGTAAGGTAAAAAAAATATATTTATCTATTCATATTTGTTAAGGCCACATTTATTCCTAAACTGGCACACCACAGAGATCACAGCAGCTGGTCTCACCTACCATTACAGACACCTTTAGGCTCAATGTCAGGGATTGAAATGGCATTTCCACTTCCCGATGGCTGTGGAGGTAACTGTATCCTTTCTGAAGTCTGTGGCACACCAGCAGGCTGTTCTTTCTTTGCAGTAGGGGCTGATGGGATACTCATGGATGGCAAAAGACTCTGTTTGTCCTCTACGGTGAAGTATTTGACGGCGCTCTGTGATGGTGGCGGCACATCCTTGCCTGGATATTTATCTGGCAGCTGAAGGCTAGCAGGCACTGTCAGGTGGGTACTGTCTGACATTGTGCGTTGGACCATTCGGTATTTTTGGACGGGGGGTGACATGGGTGGGCGTGTTTCCGTTTTGCCCTCAACTTCGCCCTCCACATAGCTGTCATTCACCACTCCGATCACACAATAATTCGGTGTGAGGCCTGTTTTGGAGATGCTGGGAGACGGATTCCAATCGCTGTCTGAGGATGTCAAGACATCACTCCTCGGCGAAGGTCCTGATGGCACCCCATTGGTTGAAAGGTCTTTCCCCGAAGACAGGGGTGATGGAGATGACGAGACGCTTGTGGGACTTTCTGCTGCACTGCCCAAATTCTTGCTACCCCTGCTGCTCTGGTGACTGGTTACCCGTTGGTCCGCCTCCTGGCTGAGTGCTGTCGACTTGGTGGAAAGGTTCTGCTTGTTGTCCTCTAACAGTCTGGAGGATTGCAGACCGCCTGGCTGCCCCTGCTGCCAGTTCCAGCCCTGGGCAGCTGTTGATGCTGCCAAGCCTGGCATGGAGGGTGGCAGTGAGCACAGATCTCTGTACTCTGAGTGCTGGGACGACATCCTTACAGTCCTTGTCTCTCTAGATAGATTTGTTCTGTATCAAGGTGTCGATCCGTCAGTAAACGGCATTGATTTAGATGAGTAAGTCTACAGCGCTGGTCTCTAAACCTCCCTCAATGCCGAGGCTGAGATGACTCTGCTTCTCTCCCAAATCCCCCTCCTCTCTCTCATTCTCTCTCTCACCCTAATTCTGTCCGCACATTCCTTCCAAGTCTTCGATCACGTGATCACGCGAGCCGTGTCCTTATTGGATGCTCCACACTGAAAACCCTTGCTTTTAGCATCCAGCGTGTTTATAAATACCCCCTTTCTCTCTCTCTCTCACTCACACATTGTCTCGTTCGGTGCTCAGAATGTTCTAGCAGACGCAAGCATGCACCTTTACCCTCAGCAGAGGATGTCATCACTGCCTGGTCCTCAGGTGCTGTGTCCCTCACTGAACGCAATAACGTACGTATCACTCACATTTAGAGCAATCAGCAGAACGACGAGGATGATGGAAGCGTGACCTCTGTTGTGTACCATGCCTTTCATTCTCTAGAGGGTTCTTATGAAAGTGTATTAAAGGTACAGTTCACTCAAAGATGAGAAGTCTATCATCATTTACAGTACTCAGGCTTGCTGGTTTTTTACTAAACCTGTTGGTCTTTCTTTCTTGTGTGAAAAAAAAGAATATTCTGATGCTCCAAACGTCCCATTTAACAGACGTCTTCGTAGTGCAAAACCTTAAATTAGTGCTCCACGTCAGAAATAAGTCATTTAGTTTTTGAAAGTCAGGATTTGACCAGGAGTTCAAGCATGTCACCACAGCGAGGATCCAGAATGCATGCACAAACCAGCAAATGCAATCATATTTAGTGCTTAAATGTGACTGTGCCATTGCCGTTGGTTGATGACCCAAAAATTGTCTGTTCTGATAGGACAGCGTACAGCAGAGAAAAACAAAGGTAGCACATGGTGTTACATCCACTCCAACAAAGAAAGATGCGAAAAACTCTTTTTTGTTAATGGTTTAAAAAGGTGTGTATCCAAACAAACTTGAAGTATTTACCAGTCAAGCCTAGACCAGAGCCAATGTAGGCAGGTAGCAGACATATCTTCATCCTTAAATGCCACTAACAACACAAGCCAAAAAAAAAAGCGACCCAAAATATCCATATGTTTACTTGCGATGGATAAACATGTTTTGTGCAGATCACAATGTGTTTGTGGCTCTTGATGGCAAAAAAAACATATTTTCTTACACTCAAACACATAAATCAGATGTCAGATTAGCCCTTCAAAAAATAAAAAAATAAAAAACATTTCCTTCCAGCTACTGTACCAGACATATCAGTCCACATTCCAGTGCAGTCATGTCCTCTCACTGTCTTTGAGAAATGACTTTTTTTTGGTGACACACAGCTGATTATCATATCAAGCAAGACAATTCATGAAAAAATGGGAAAAGATCATTAAACATAAATAGGTCGAGCTACATAAATCACTTCCATAATCCGTCGCAACAGCAGGGTTCTGCATTATTCAGCACTTTACAGTATGTGTTTGCACAGAAATAGCACATACATTTAAACCTCTATATTAGGTAACCTACTAGACCAGTTAATTACAGGCATCCTAACACGAAAAATGTGAGCAGTAAAAACCGTGGTTTTAAAATTATATCAGGGCCACCACAAAACCTGTATAACACATTACTTTTCTGGCTCCCACTGCATACGCCCTTCCAGACTTGAGCAGAGGCATGTGATGTCGTAATTCGTGTGTAGTCTGATTGGCTCAGGCACCTTAATTAGAGTGAACTTCACACACAAACTACAATGCATCAGCTTCAGTGGCCTTCTAGGCCAGTGACAGATATAAAAGAAGTCTTTCCTCTATGGCTGTCTCATTGCTGTAATGGGCCAGAATCTTGTGAATGGGTTTTGTTGCATAAGGACATGTCAAATGTATTTTACTTTTTATGTTGCTCTAACAAATTGCACTGCATCATATGCCTCAATATACAGAATTATGTTTATGGTATATTGTTTCAATGAATTTATACACTTAAGTACCGAGTAATATTAATTAACCACATACATGTATTTACTATATGGTTAGGGTTGGGATTAAAGTTACTTGCATGTTATTATGCTTAATTTATAGTTATTATAATAGTAAGTGCATATACTATGTGTAACAAGAACACCTTAAAATAAAGTGTAACCAAATTTTAATTTGTGTAATTTAAGCTAAGATGAAATTGCACTAAGAAATGCAATGAATGATTTAATATCTAAGATTTTACCAACATTTTTTCAGTGTGTTTGTAATAACATTCCTTTGTGTTGCCATTATGTCACATTAAGACATAATACAATAGGCAATACTACCATTTTGAATACAAAAATGTTATTACTGTATATTATTAAAGGGTTAGTACAACCAAAAATTTTAATTCTGACATTAACTACTCACCCTCATGTCGTTCCAAGCCTGTAAAACCTTTGTTTATCTTTGGAAAACAAACTCCAGGGAAAGCACGCACATGTACGTAAACTGCGATTGTTTATATCAAGAAGAAAGCGTCCGCACGCGTTGTGATAATATCTAAAATGGCAGAAGTCGCAAGTAACGCGAAAGTAGCGGTAGAATTAGATTTTGTTGTTTTTTATGTTATGTTATTTATTCTTTGCAAAAAAAATTCTCGTAGCGTCGCAAAACGCATTAAAAGTTAAGCTACTGACGTCACATGGACTGTTTTACCTATGTTTTTGGATCTGGGATCATTTCAGTTGTGTTGCTGTCTATGGAGGGTCAGATGGCTGTCTGATCATATCAAAAATATCTTAATTTGTTTTTCTGAAGATGAACAAAGGACATGAGGTAAGTAATGTCAGAATTTTCATATTTGCGCAAATTAGAATATACGTACATTACAATCAGTTTCATTTTAGAGTTACATGATGACTATAAACAGAGCTTTTGAATAAACTAAGTCGTTTTATGCCAGCGCCAGCCTCTATATTTTGAAATCTGTTCACAATAATTAAAATATCACAATGTATTTCTCAGCAATGAAAACACAGCATCACAAGCGCATTTGGGATAGAAGATGCACGCTCATTGAGTAATCGGGAAGCTATGTCACAGAGTTTCTATTTCTGGAACATATCCTACAGTTACACCCTAGCTTGTTCTTTGGCAGGTCCTATTCGCGGCATCACCAAGGAAACCGCCTCTCATATCCATGGCAACATTCTCCACCGTCAATGCAGCTGCTGATATTAGTGTCCTGTGTGGTCGGAGCTACCCGAGGGGAGGGAGAGGAAGTGAGTGAGCAAGGGCAAGAAAGGACGAGAAAGCTGGCGCAAGTAAAGGAAGGAAATAAAGAGTCAAGAAGGGCATCTCTTATTTCTGCTTTTAAAAGACTGAAATTCATAGAAGACCAAGTGTTGTGTTTAAAAACTATATGAATAGCTGGATGAATAAATCTGAATAGCTGAAATGCAGTGTCATTTAAGACGTCATCATGGACCTCTGTGTTAGCTTTTAATCCGAAGCTACTGCCCAGTACTCAATATCCCTGCCGGAGTGCAGGGATATCTCTAACGCCTCTGAACACACCCTAATCACTTGCTATAAAAAGAACAACTATAGGAGTCTTATATAATAGCGAATGGCCCAGCCATCAATTTTACATGAGCTTCTGCAAAAGGATGGGAGAGATAGAAGATGTGTGTGTGCTAGTGTTTGTGTGAGAGAAAGAGAGGGAGATGAAAGACAGAGAAACCCACAGAAATACTATAGGGAGTGTGAAATCAACCTATAAATAACACCAACTAAAAATAACTTATCCTAGCTATTCTTTTCTTTAATCAACTGTTAATCTAATAAGTTGAAATTTTCTTTCACATTCAGTACTTTGAAGGATTAGTTCACTGATAATTTACTCACCCCATGTCTTTCAAGATGTTCATGTCTTTCTCTCTTCCGTCAAAAATAAACTAATGTTTTTAAGGCAAACATACAAACAGAATTTTTCTCCATATAGTGAACTTTAATGGGGACCAATGTCACGTTGTCATGTATAGGTGGAAGTAACGCACATCACAGAAGTATAAAAATACATACATAGACAATAAAACGCTAAATAAGACACTCAATCCTCATGTAGAGCTCTTTGAAGCTGTATTCAAACTATAATTAAGACCTTCAACCCGTTGGTCCCCATTGAAGTCCACTATATAGAGAAAAATCCTGGAATATTTCCTCAAAAACCTTAATTTTTTCTTGACTGAAGAAAGAAAGAATCAAACATTTTGTATGACATGGGGTTGAGTAAATTATTAGGATTCTTTTATTATTATTATAGAAGAGAATTAATCCTTTTAGCTTTTTTTTCAACCAAACCAAAGTAAATCAATTGAAAAGTTAACATTATACAATGGAATCTTACTGACAACATTGAGTTAAGATGTTTATGGGATTAAACTAAGCTTGGAAAAATAGATTTCCACTAGGGATAAATGTTATGGCTAAAAACAGATATATGGCAGACACTGACATGCTATAGAATTTTTTTAAGTAAATGAAACACAAAACACTAAAATGTAAAATCAGTCTTTTTAAATACTAGAAATGAATTCAGGCTTCTCAACCTACTGTTAAGTAAGAAAATGGGGTAAAACTATTAGTTGCATATTTTGCTAGACCATATCCATATCTTCATTCCTAATCCTACCCAATACCTAAATTTATCAACCACATTAATAACTATTAAGAATCAGAAAATTAGGACATTATTAAGGCATAGTTAATGGTTTGTTAATTGGACCTTAAAGAAAAACGACCAATAAGTTTTCCGTATTCCACTATATTCTTTTCTCAAATTAGATGAGTTAATAAATATATCTCCCATCTCAGTGCATGCATTTAATTGCTCTAGCATGTGTCGGCACTATGTTAGCATTTAGCATAGCTCCATTCATTCCTTAGGATCCAAACAGGGATGAATTTAGTAGCCATCAAACACTTCCACGTTTTCCCTAGTCAGTTACATGATATGGTGACACAAGGTAAAACATGGCAATTTTTTACGTGGATTAAAAAAAATAACTATAATGTATGGCAGAATAGCACTTTGCAGCACTTCGACCTCGGTTAAGGAATATCATCACTCCTGAAAACCCCCCCTCTCCTTCTCCCTCTCACTTCCGTCAATACAACCAAGGAGTGATGATATTACTGCGCCACAGCTGGAGTGCTGTGAAGTGCTCTTCCACCAAACATTATAGTTATCTTTTAGCACATAGTGGTGCCGCGCGCTAGAGTGATTAAGTGCACGCACTGAGACAGGAGGTGGAATATAGAAAAACAGTGGTGTTTTCCTTTAAAATAAAGTGAGACCAAAAATGTATATTCATTTTGAGATTTAATAAAGATTATATTTAACAATTAGTTCAGTTTTGTGCATTAGATGACGAAGATAATCTAAATATATAGGCTAAACACCATGTAAAAATATAGCTTGATTAAATAACAAATGAAGCAGTGAAGTACTGTTACTATCTAAATATAAAGTATGCTTCAACTTATAAAGTTCATAATGTAAGTACAGGATATACAGTGGGCTGTACCCAAAATTCATAGTGAGATAATGAGTTATTTTCTTACCTGTTTGATGTCCAGTATTGTTCAAACAGTGATTAACATGAAAGAAAGAAGGAAAGAACATCATTAAAAGTTTCTTCTGCTAAAAATAAATGGTTAAAAAAACGAAAGATTACAATTTCAAAATCTGTGTGTAGCAGGTGAATTAGCAGACACACCTCTTAATATAATTAAACACTGGATTGACAGTATTGAACAAGACTAAAGCAGCATAAAGAGTAATATAGCGTAAGGAGCAAGGAGTGACATACAGAAAGCTGTTCACCCACAAAATGTTTAGAAAATGTACAATACAACATTGACAGTTGACTACTTGACACACATCTACAAGACATGTGCATTTTGAGGGATGCTGTGACCAAGAGAAATCTGAATATCCAGGGGATGGTAAACTAAAGAATAACAGTTAGTCAGCTGCCAGTCGTGATGCATAGCGATCAGTGTGTTATGATTGCATTGGAATGTTAAACAACTTTATTATAAGAATGGATTACATGCAGCAAAGGTCCAAGCTATAAGGGACTGACACAAAGAAAGAAAGTAAGAAAGAGGGAAAGAAAGAGAGAATGAAAAAGAAAAACATGGAGTACTTAGTGTCTTGCTACAGTATTTTCAGAGATAGCTAAGCAGAGGAGGGCCCACTTCATTGAGCCATGCATTATGTAAATCATCTCCATACAGTCTTCATTATCACCAACCTTCCAGTAGGGGGGGCTGTGCCGATGGGGGCTCCTGCTGCTCTGTTTGTGAAGGGATGAAAGGCGTAGCTTCGGGGTTTAAGTTCACTGCAGTGCTGGGGGGAATTGTCGGGGAAGAGTGACTAACAGCTGGTGCACTCTGACAGGCAGGGATGTTTGTGCCGACGGACAGTGGGCCAGTGGTTAGATCAGGAGCAGCCTCTGGGGCAGTGCTGTGAGGGATGGGGGTTTTCACAGGGGTGCTCTGGGATGGGGGGCTCGCATCTGGGGTCTGTGCCTGCAGCACGGAGTCAAGGAACATAACAGTCTGAGTTGGACTAAGGGCAAAGGTTGACTTCTGGTCAGGATCATTTAGGTCCTTGGGTAACTGATCTGAAGGGTGACTATCAGGCAATTCTAGGTTAGACTTATTGATATCATCTTTAGCTGATTTATCCTTATCCAACATATCCCTGTTAATCTTGAGAGTTGAGTCATCTACAGGGTTCATGAATAAGGAAGTGTTTTCATGTCTGGAAGGTTGGGGTCTGCATGCTTGGGTGTCCGTGAGGTGCGGAGGTTCAGCTGTGAGTGAGGGCGGTGCAATTCCCTGATCTATGCTAGCACTGGATGGGCATTTTGAGTCACCCAAATTAGGGCTGCTAAAGTTCATGCTCATTTTGGTTAAAGGAGCACTCCATTCTTCTGGTAGCTTCATCCTGCTTTTACTCTTCTTGGCCTTGATGCGTCCTCCCCCTCTTTCTTGGATCTCGCTTTCCCACATCTCTTCGTCCCTACTAGGAGGCGAGGGGCAGCCGTGGTTGGAGCTTTCAGAAGGAGTCTCTTCTGAGTCAGGGGAACCAAGACTGTCCAGAAGGTCATACATTTCTTCCCTGTTCTTGCGTTTCTTCTTTTTTCGCTTCTGCTGCTTTTCGGTTCCTTCCTCGATGGACTTTTCCTCACCGGATGCTGCATCTTGACTCTGGGAGCCCAAGGCATCAGTTCGACTCTGTTCTGCCTTGTTGGAAGCATGGGACTGCTCCTTAGAGAGCAATTCCTCACCTGTCCAAGGGCTTCCCCAAACTTCTTTGTGTACAGAGAGGAAGAGGAAGTGTCACTGACTACCATACAAATCATTGGACAACAAAATTTGTGCATCTCCAACTCATAATTGCTATTAAGAGCCGTAGACACATTAGATCAGCTACCTATGAACCACTGATCACTTGCATCATGTGGTGCGATACACCAGGAGATGATATGAACACAGACACTATCCACTAATTCACAATGAACAGCGTCATCCAGTGTAAAGATCTAAACTCAGCAGAGAATTAGCATTAGAAATGGGTTCTCTTGGAAATTTCCAATGGGTTTTCAGAGTTTTTTTTTCCATCCCAGATTAATGTTACTTGAAGGAGGCATTCACAACAAACTAAATATATATGCTACCCATTGTGTGGAAATTGCTGATCCTCCAGCATTGCATTGTGTGAAATATTACAATGGGAGACTTGCACCTTATTTCTTATTTCTGAGTTTCTGTTACCAAATTATTATTATTATTTTGCCTTTTTATTGTGAAAGGGAAGTTGTTTGACAGGAAACAAAGTGGAAAAGAGAAAGAAGTGGACATGGGATCAGGAAAGGTCCACAAGGTGAGATTTAAACTCGGGATGCCCAATGCAATGGCGTTATTTGTCGGTGTGTAGCATTTCTTGCTAGGGAATTATGGCTTCTGTAAAATTATCAGGTGTTCAAAGGCTTACAACTTCCCTGTCTGCTGGCACTGTTGCCAGCTAGAAACTAAAGCCGCTTTTCCACTATTGGGCCGAAGGGTTCTAAGAACTGTCAGGTACGGTTCCAATTGTGTTTCAGACACAACAGCCTGGAAAATTCTAGAACAACAACAAAACAGACTAGAACAAGAATGTGTAAATATGCTTGACAAATAGGATATCGTATTTCCTATTTAACAACAGATTTTCAATTTAAGTATTTAAATTTGGCTTTAGAATTGTAGTCTGGGACTAGAACTAGTGCAACTGTTTGTAATTGATGTTGCAGAACAACAGAAAACCCAATGGAAAATCTCCAGCGGCAAATTGGCCTTCAACTGAACAGCACTATAGAAAACAAATTTGGCTTTTCAGTTCTTTGGATTATGTTACAAAACTGAAAATTCATGGCAGCAATGTCATTAATTACTCACCCTAATGTCGTTCCAAACCCATAAGATCTTTGTTCATCTTCAGAACAAAAATTGAGTTATTTCTGATGAAATCCGAGAGCTTTTTGACCCTGCGTAGACAGCAATGCAACTACCACGTTCAGGGCCAAGAAAGGATACTGTGTGGTACAGTCATGCATTTGTGTTCTGAAAATGAACAAAGGTCTTACAGGTTTGGAACGACATGAGGGTGAGTAATAATGACAGAATGTTCATTTTTGGGTGAACGATCCCCTTATTGTAAGATAACAGATCTGAGGACATCATGCTCATACTTGCTCCAGAGGGCAGTTAAATGGGTGCAATTGTTTCAGCAGTGGCTGACAGAGAATGAGCTGAGACTACGATGTGTTCACTTGAGAGCATCAAGTGAAAGTGCAAATGGGCAAATGAACTCATGGAGAAATAACAGGCATGGATAACAACAGAGGCAAGTCACAGAGGCTGACTCAAAGAAAAGCCACAAAGAAGAGTCACATGACATGGAATACCCGGTATAAATCTCAGCACTGAGGGCAAATAAAGGTCACTGAAATAAACCAAAATCCTTGACAAGACAAACATTTAACACACAATGGTAGACAACATCAAAACACATTACATTGAGAGAGAAACAAAACCTACTGCTAATTGAATTTGGATCATGTTTACCAGTGCTATAGTCTAGCCATAAAAGAATAATAAGATGAAAACTGAATTAATTGTTAGACCCAGGCCAAAACTGCTTTTCTGTTTTACATCATATGATTTACTTCATTGATCATAGGTTATAAACAGGTACTTGGAAGAAGTGCCAGTGGCACATCTATATTTCACACATGAGGTCTTAAATGTGAAATGGCTCTCTAATCTGGCTCTGGGCCAGAGGACACATTTCTCTTCTAAGTTTCACAGCCATCACACTCAAAAAAGTAATATTACAGAGTGGCCGAAGATAAATCTTTAAAATGCCTTCCGCCATAATGCACACTTGAAGATATGGTGCACACGGACAAAGTCAAATCATTGACTATTAAGTAAAAATGATCTGGAATGGACATTTCAGACTGCAAGATGTTTAGTCTAGTCACAAACAAATTTCTTTACAAATCCTTATTTTACAGGTTGTATATAATCATGGTATACTCAATACCAGAATTAACAACCTATTGTTTATCACATCAGTAAAATCATACTCATAATAAGTGAGAACTTGAAGAACATGAAAAGTATGAAGCCATTATCTTGGGACAAGATATTGATGAGGCATCCATGCCTTGACCGGACAGAGTGGAATGATATATGAGAGCTGAAATCATAGGACATTCTGTGACGTAATAATCAATCAGTATCTTAATATCTGTGTTTAAAGTCTGTCTTACCTGTTCTAGACTGCAGTGAGGTGGCTTAAGTGGCGATAGATTTTACCTGTAGAATTTTCCAGGCTGTTACGAGGGCTTGTATCGCTCAGATTAGCAGTTATCTGGGATGGTTTGGGTGGTTCACTGGCAAAAAAGGGTGAGGTCTTCTGAGGTTCCCCCATGCTGGGGGGTTTGGAGCTTTGGAAAGGGGCCATGCCAACATTCATATTCATACCAATATTCATTCCAGGCTGAGAGAACCCTGAAGCACAGAGCAGCAGAGAGAGCAATAGCGCATTAAAACTTAACAGAGCCTGAGGAAATAAGTCAGCAAGACAAAACATTGCAGTGGTTACCCAGAAAAGAGTCCATGCTGTTGTCCTTCACAGTAGATCCCATCTGCTGGTTTCCTAATAGGACAGGCTTTTCAATCATTGATGCTGGGCCTGGAATTAGAAAGACTTGGACTAATGTCTAGCACATAATTAGATTTTTTGGGAGAACTGTTTAATTCAATTCTCTTAAGCAAGCCTGACATACTCAATGATCCCACCTGATTGAAAGTCATTCTTATAGACATATTGTCCAGGCGGACTGGGCTGGATATCTCCCTGAGGGCCCCGACGTTGCCCTCCAGTCTGTCCTGCAGACACGAACCCAGACCCTGAGAAAAGACAAAAAACAGACAAACTGACTCCGTATAAGTGCATCAACATTCTGTTGGTTTTTAAAGACAAAAGGATTTATGCAGGAAATGCAGCAAAATATTTTTAACAGCATGTTAATTCACTAAATTATACAATCTATGAAAGAAAATGGGTGGAACCCTTTTTCCTAAATTTGATGGTGATATATTTTCTTCTACAAATTTTACAGATTGAAGGTAACACAGAAACACTTTACTTTACGGTTACACCTATTAGTTGCTAATTAGCATGCACATTACTAGAATATTAGCCATTTATTACTGCTAATTAAGCACATATTAATGCCTTATTCTACATCTGTAATCATAGTTAATAGTTGACAAGTGTTACCTATTCTTAAGTGTTATTTATTTGTATATATAATGTATATAATGCACTTCACTATTTTCAATTAAGTTTAAATATTCCCAATATTAACATTCCTAACATATTCTTTTTATTTAATGCTGTTTTTGTGTTATATTTAAGCTATTTTCCATGATCTGTTAAATTATATGTATTATATTATTTTATTTTTCATTTTAACTTTGGAAGACACACACACAAAAAAAACCAAACATAAATGGTATAATAATAGTTCTGAATAGTAATTTTATATATGAAGTACTTAGTTGCTTAGACACAATTCACAACACCCTTCTGATAATGACCTGTGAATAAAATGAGTGCCACATTTAAAAGCGAGATGAACTCATCCTCTTCATTAGTAACTTTAGTGATTTAATGGCATTCATTAGATCCTGTAAACGTAACTTTCATGAAATCAGATTGACTGTCTGGTTTAATGCGTCATGGGGAAGGGCAGTGAGGAGGGGCATCCCTGAAAATAAGCCTGCTCCCATCCGTTCCAATATTTTGCTGTTATGAGAAGGGAAACTGGAGATGAGTGATGCGGAGATGATGGGACAGGCTGGGACTGCAGGCCTGTTACCGTAGTTATACAACCAGCTGAGGCTGCTCTACGTTCCCTAGGCAAAGCACTCTGTCAGCATCCAAACTGACTGACACGAGGAGCCAGCACTGTACAGGCATTAGCTCAGATACCAGTCCTAGATTAATGATGGCGCTCCCACAGGACTGGGCTGCTCAAGCTCCATGCAATTATCCTCTTTGTGGAACAGGATCGGTGTACATGTCACTGTGAGTCACACTGTGTCTGCTATATTAGCAAGGATGCAATGGGAATCTGTTGGCCAGGCCTTTGTGGTGAATGTTGATAAGGTAGACAGAGGTCGACCTTAATGGGTGATTTGTGCATTTATGCCTCAAGTAGCACGTTTTTAATCTTCTTTATGCTTCGGGATGCTGATGGCGTACTAAAATAAACCCCAGCAGAGCAAAGCCTCACAAAGAGAAGCATATGAACCTGGAAACAAGCTACAATTAAAAGCCAAAAAATAGAAGAGGGACTAAATATAGACACTTTTGTCCCAGACATGAGGCTCTTGAGGTGCAGACCGCCAAGTCATGCTGTGGTAGAGAGCCTCCTTTTGCAGTTTAAGGGGGGAGCAGACATCCTATGCAGCACAGCATCGGTTACATAACGTCATAAACCATTGCTGCACTGTGAGTACCAGCAGCACAGACAAAGAACCAGAGTCTCTAACATGCAATATGGTTACAAAAGAGCACAAACGGAACAGATAAACTACACTTTTATTTTAACTAATCAACTAATTCATAAAGTTAAAGATATTTTGAATAACGCTGCAAACCAAACTATCATTGAAACATCATTGGACCCCATTGACATTGAAAATTCTCAAAATTTTCACTTTTGTGTCCCAGAGAAGAAAGCAGCATTTTTTGGGTTCAGTACTCTTTTAAAGCACACTGTAATTCTACACAAAATAATTTAATTTTAATTTTTTTTTCTTTATTTAGTAATTCATGTTTATATACCAACTACTCAGTGGACAAGAGTTCGTTTTCAAGATTTCAATGACAACTAGACATCAATAACAACCAAGGGTGATATTTTTGTATATTCAAAGACTACAGATTTAATATTTCATATATTAAAGATGAATCACATTTAATCTAATAATAAGAGAGTGCTTATATGATTTTTTTTTATTTAGGGACAAGAGTTTTTCTACATCACCCTTCCCACATATCTCACGACTAAAATAAACAATAAAACAAAACGGTAACTTATGTAAAATGTATTATAGCAGTATATTAAAAATAACAAGCTGGGTGTTTTACTTCACGCTACAGTACTGCACAATGAAAATAATCATTTCTAACCCAGCTGAATACCCTTGATGTCTGCAACATGCAACTGTTTAAAAAGGAAGGTCTTATGCGAGCAGAATAGAACAAGATCATTGCAAATAATGAGTAATTTGCCAGAATGCAATAATCTCTACAGTTTATTAGATGTAAGGCGATATAAACATTTTTATGACGTTAAAAATGACATTAACGAAAATATATATGATAAAGGACAACATGTTGAATTTTATTATGATTCGAAGTAGCTTCATGGCCTGTAATAGCCAGCATAGTTATTGATTAATCATCTTAACTTGTACTTTGCTCTTTAGAAATGAGTCTCAATACGCTTGTCAACAGACAACTTACAATTTCCATAAATCTTTATTACTTTGTCAATAAACAAGCTTTATTGTCTCACACAACCATTTCAGTGGAAAAAGTGTGGCAGGAAATATATTTTGTAATATCAATACTGACAACTTGTGCTTCCAGCAATGATCTGATGAGAAGCTGCTACAGAAACACAAGCTCTTGCTATATGCTAACTATGAGATGCTACAGCCTTATCAATACTGAGAGTCCAAGTCTTTACAGTAACATCAAATAAATGGCCAATTCTCTTTCTTAATGGAAGCGGAAATTTAATCTCACTCATTTGGATCTTTGGCTGAAGCTATCAAAAGTATTCGTCACATCTTCTGTAGACAGATCTGCTGACATCAGCATTCACATACATGCTCACTGATACACATAACTTGCTGTTGTCGAGAGGGCATCCTGCTGTACTGATGTCTAAGCATTCTGTCAAGCACAAGCTCAATATCATACTGTAAAGGTCAACAATTCTGCATATTGATTTACATGTAGAAAACAAAATTCATATGATTAATGCAAAGAGAAATATCAAAGGATGGCCCAACCTCAAAAAACCGAATGCTCAAAAGCTTCATCACAACAATTTCATAGTCTTTATGTGACCTTTCCTAAAATCGTTTGTTTCTAGATGTTTTACCAACGAGCAACTTCACAGAAAGCACCAGTGGAAAACAATACAAATTTAGCACATTTCTTCAGTAGTCTGAACACTATTAGCACCCTAATAGTGAAGAAGACAGTATGGTTTTAGGAGGCTGGCGAGGTGAAAAAAAAAAAATCTTATGGAAATTCTTAGATTGAAGATGTTGCCAACCAAGATCAGGCATTTGTCCTAGAAAAACAAGCATAAAAGCTACCCAAAATACCTTGGAATATCAATGAGGTTTTTTTTCTCAAGAAACCAACTCGAACAGGATGTGAAACTAGAGAAAAGGAATAAAATGTGCTTCTGCCACTTGCAATTATACGTTTTGGCAGATAGAGAAGAGAGAAACACAAATAAACAACCAGAACAACATCTAGTCCAGATTAGAAACATCAGATTACAGTCCAATGCAAATGGAAGATGGTAAATTACAAAAGTCAAAGTGAACAGGCTGCACTGTATTACACAATATAACCAAGACGTAGTAAACTAAAAGAAAGAAAATAAGTAAAAAAAGCAGCAAATGTTTAAATGTTTGCAGACCTACAAACTCATAAGAGAAGAAAGGTGATAGTGTGCAATATTTGACAATATTACCCTGTATAAAAAAAAGTAAATTAACTGCTTTATTTTTCAAAATATAATTTAATAGTTTCATTTATTAGTTATTTTAATTTCTTAATTATTCCTTTGAATTTACTCCAGTCTTCAGTGTCACACGATACTTCATAAATCATTCAAATATGATGATTTTGCACGCAAGAAAAGAAATTCTAATCAATGTGACAAACAATTGTCGTTTTGTTTGTTTCTTGGGGTTTTTTTCTATTTGGAAGCATATTGTAGGGGAAAAAAGTTGCTTGGACATTAAATATCCTTTAATATGATTAAAGCATTTTGTTATAAAAAACATTAAGATAAGTACATTTTCAGTAGTGGGAAAAAAACACATACCTTCCCTTTTGCCATCCATCCCATCCAAAAGGGGGCGGTAGTCTGTCTTCCCAACGGTCTCGCCCACTTTATCATCATAGGTCTGTGCTTCCAACCCAGCAACAAAATCCCTCTTCAGCAGGCTGTCCTGGGTTGCCTTAGGTGCCCCATCTGTGAAGGCATCACGTAAACTGAAGTCCATCCTCCTGTAAAAAAAAATGAGGGCAATCAGCGAAAACAAAGCAGGCCTGAACACAATTAAAAAGGAAGGCAAAATCTGACATATACATAATCTCCATATATCTCTGCAATAAAAATGTTGTATCCCTGCAACTACCATTCATAAGGTTAATAGATAACAATTAATATCTTTAAATCAATGACCAGAATACACTCTTCTCGTATGAAGGCTTACAACACACAAATATGGCCAGATGCTGCCTGTGCACCACA
Source organism: Enteromius treurensis (assembly GCA_032275025.1). NCBI lineage: Eukaryota > Metazoa > Chordata > Actinopteri > Cypriniformes > Cyprinidae > Enteromius > Enteromius treurensis. The sequence goes on along the minus strand of JAUCMU010000042.1, from coordinate 8,483,850 downwards.
TATTAAGATCAGCAGCCATTTTGAAGGATGTGGCTGGATGCCAAATGTACAGCTGTCCCACAAGTCACACTTTAAAAGGTTCAGCTGATGATTTTCTTTTAACAGCAGAAAACGGATCTATAAATGTGAACCTATTTAGGACAGGACATCAGGTGCCACTAGACTAAAACTCAACTTCTTGATTTGCTCAAATTGCTGTTCACACAAAACAACTAAGTAATATCCTAATAAACAGTGTCAGTGAGAGAAAATAAAGATAGCGATAGCGAGGGAAAGAAAGGGACAGAGAGCTTGTCATTGAGCACTAGCCCAAGGCACATGTTTGTTTGCCATCGCATGAGTTTAACTGTGTCTCATTGTTTCTCTAGCTGTCACACTATCCACGTTCAGAAAACCCAGATTAACACAATTACACAGTGTCCTGCTCAACAAAGGTCCAAAAAAAAGCAGCAACACTGTTGCGTGACGAACAAACAAACCAAAAAACAAGCCGCTGTGTCTCTTGACAGCGGGGGGCAAATGAGTTAAGAGCCAAACAAATCTCCACAGCATTTTGATCTATCCAGTATAGACATTAATGTGATTATGCAAGTCTGTTCAAAGCTAAACATGGGATTAAAATGCTGCTGCCCCAGAACCTCCCCAGAATCCATCTCCTCTTTCCTATTCACTTTTATTACTTATCCACAGCTTTAAATTTTCTTCCACCCCTCCTGGTTTCCCCCACCCCCCTGTATGTGGAGGGATGTAAAATGTAATTCTGTTGATATCCTGATTCCTAATGGATGGTAAGAGGCCCAGCTGCCCCAAAAAATGAAGGGATTAGAGGTAGAGTGATTCCCCCTTGTATTTGTCAGCCGGACTGAATCCCCTGCAGACGTCAAAAAATCATCCCAAAACACTTACTGTAATCAGCTGTTACTGTACAGCAGCACACATTGATGTACAGTACCATTAGAATGTGTGAACATAAACTAAACATTTGGCAAAACAGACTTGACTGCTATAATCCTTTAAAATAACTTCTAACAGAAATCCTTCTACATTCTGGTTTCCTTATCGGTGTTTTTTATTACTGTTTACATACTATTAAAGAGTTTTTTTTAATATATTTTCAATTAGCTTTAGCTACTTTTAGCTTAGGTTTCAGCGATTCTGTTTTTTTTTTTTTTTTTTTTTTCATATTTATTTTCTATTTAGCTTTATTGATTTTATTTTTTTGATTAAACACTGAATCAATACAACTATATATTAATTCATATACTTACTTAATAATATTATTTCAATACTATTTAATTAACAATAATATATTTTAGTTATTTGCCATGGGAATACTAATACTTGATGTTGTTTTTTTTGTTTTTTTTGAGATTGTTCACTCAAAAAAATTCTCAACCTCAAGTTTTTGACCTTTGTATATCTTTGGAACACAAATTAAGATATTTTTGATAAAATCTGAGAGCTTTCTGACCCTCCATAGACCGAAATCCAACTATTGCAATTGTCTCGGATGAGGCGAGAGACATTCGAATTCAAATGCAGACAGTTTTATTCAAACTCAGAGTAAACAATGGCAGGGTCGGAGCAACGGCAAACAGGCATATCAAAGGCGGAGACAGTAGAATAATCCAGTACACATAGCGTGGGTCGAACGAGGAGCAAACATAATCCAGAGGGGCAAGACAAAGTCGTAAATCCAGGTACAGGCGAAGTCGAGAACGAGGAACAAAGGAAACATGGGAAATACAGTAAACACGGATGGCTGGACACAGGGAGAAAACACAGGGTACATTCAACATTGGCCAGCGATTAACACAAAGACATCCTGGGCATTTATGCACATGACAATGACACTGGGGGCGGGGAAACAGATGAGTGACCATGACAACAAACCAGATCGGAGACATGAGTTCATGAGCGCTGGAGTGTCATCCAGTGACCAGCTAGATCATGACAGCAATTTTATTTTAGCTGTATTTCTTTTAAGTACAATTTTTTGGTGGTTTTTTTTTGCCTTTATGAGACAGGATAGATCACAACTGACAAGAAGTAAAGCAGTAGAGATATAGGGTTGGGAAAAGGTCTGCAAGCCAGGACTCAAACTCACGACGCCCAAAGTGCAACGGCGCACTGCCCACAAGGCTATCGGCACCGACAGATGTATTTCAGTTCCCTTAATTTTTATTAAGTTTTAGATTTGCTAAGAATAACAAAAACAATAACGTATTATTAAAACCAGAGAGAAATAAAATGTCATATGGCAGGTCATATGGTGCGGTATCCTAAGGCTTACTCATCAGACCGTGGCAAATGAGACACAGGTATTTCCCTGCACTTTCACTGCTCTGACTCTGACACAGCCCTGTGTCCTGCTGTGATTCAGCAGTTTTTCTTTGCGCCCTGCATGATGTCACCAGCCCTGGCACAAAGTGGCATCTCACAGAGAGCCATCACTATCTGTTTTGGAGGAACACTCTTGTTCGCTTAAATCATCCATTTGATTCAAGAGGCCTGAACTCTGTGGGTGTATGCGTGTGAGCAAGTACAGTGTTCTCCAAAGGTCTAAGACTGAACATCTGAGGCTGTATTAAAGAAACTACTTGTCTTAATTCTTGACTATTAGAAAAAAAATCTAATTCTAAAATGAGATTACCATGGTTACTAAGCAGATAAGTCCTGTAATACAGCCCCTAGAATGGAAAATGGCATACATTTAAATTAAGAGGAAATATTAAATGTTCTGCACTGTTTTAGGTTACAACCAAGTAAGTTAATGCGTCACACTGATCATTTGAATCTGTTAGTTAGGCTAGATGTTCTTCTTCCACTGAAGCACAAGATGCTCATTGAATCACGCTGGAGAACACGATTGTCAGGTTCTACACAATTTTGGAATACTCCACCCAAAAAATGACATTCAGTCATCATCTACTCACCCTCATGTAATTCCAAACCTGTATGAGTTTCTTTCTTCTCTGGAACATTAAGAATTATTTTTGTCCATAATGACAATGTATGATGGATTTAGAATATTCCTCAAAATGTATCCTTTTAAGCCCCACAGAAAAAAGAACCGAATACTGGTTTGGAACAATATGAGGGTGAGTAAATAGTAAAACTATCCCTATAAAGTAAAAAGAACTAATATTGATACATTCTTAAATTCATGTGATTTTTTACATTTAAATAGTTTGAGCTTGTGTCCACAACGAACCAGATGCATTTCTTCTAATGTCCCTCAAGCCAAACTCAAAAGAGTCTGACGGAAGCGCACGCTCTGTCCTCGTGCAGTTTAAAGGAGAATGGTGAGCTCACAAGAGTTTTTGAGAAGAGACTACTGGGCTGGCATTCGGCAGCCATTTGTGTTGCTGTGTAAACGCTGTATTCCAACCATTCCTGTGTGAATGCACACAGAACGTGGGATGGGGGTCTGGCTCAATGTGTTCTATTGTGTGCCAAAGCCACTGAGCATGCAGTTACTGGTTGCCACTCATTGTGACAGGGTTTATGTATCTGCGCCGCTACCAGTCTCTGTCTGTATCTCATTAATTCTGAGGAAACACAAAAATAAGACACCTTAAACTGTCTAACTGATTGCTAACTGATGATGCGTGATATTTTTGTAACAAAATATGATCTTGTATACTGTACGTCTCACCCTCAGCTTAAATCATCATCCTAAAATGGGGAGTGCTATTGGTCCCCCTTATAAACATCCTGCCCATGGTCACAGCACAACAGCGAAGGGGGGTGTCTGTGCGAATTAGAGTCAGACGCCATCAGTGAGGGGAATGAAGATTATGTATGATGGATGCGGGGCAGGCCCTGACCTGACACCCCAGAACCACAGCTGTCCAGAAAACAGCATGCCATCTTACAGAGCTTCCCTTTCCCAGCAACATATGATGACACTGTTGGTTCACTCTATATTTACATTAAAAAAAAACATTTTTTTATTTGCAAAATGATTTGTTGTTCACTAAAGGACATTTTCATGTTAATGATGGAGCACAGAAAAAGGTTTGTATTCCCAGACTTGATTCATATTTTCTGACATTACAACAAACTATGTGTAAATGTATCAAAAAACCAAAAATTGTCACCCCCTTTTATGAATATAGACATAAATGTGCACTATTTTTACTCAAACTGTTAAGATTTATTAACAAATACATTTTATAATATTATTTTAAAGTACCATTTCCATGGTAATGCAATGCCTGGTTTTCCAAAGATTTTCCAAGGATGAATTATGAGGTTTTAAGCTTTCAGTTGATATATAATTTATGATTATTACTAAAACACGATAGGGAAAAGACTTTTTGTGACAAAGGTCAGAACTATAGTTTGTTAAGAGACCAATATAAGTTCTATATATGAATATATACAACTAGTTTATAATAAATGTTGTAGATTTTAAACGTTGCAGCTCATAGAAATAGTACAATTAATGATCATAATTAATCAGAAAATGTATAATATGGATTGTTTTGCAAAACCAAATTAATAAAAATACACAGTAATACTTGAGAGTGATTTTATTTTATTTATACAGGCTTTTGTTTGAGAGGAACATTATTATTTACCAGTGTATTAATTATGTGATTCCTATGATCATTTACATGTTAAAGCACAATTACGCCCACTATGATGTCAGGCAAATGAAAACATTCGCAGAATGACAGCAACATTTGTGGCATTGATCAGTGCTATATTTAATCCTGATTTTTTTTTAAAAAGCAAATCGATCTTTAAACATAGCAGTCCCAGTTTACATGCAAAAATAAGAAAATACGGACAGGAATACAGACTCATGAAGGACACCTCTTGGCCTTCACACCAGCTTTACCTGAACAAACACTAGTGACATTTGTTCATGACCTGTATGCAAAGCAAACAAAGCCAGTGCAAAGAAGGAGATAATAACTGAATAAGGAATAAGACTTAAGGGGGGTGTGGTCAAAGTCTTGTTCCTCTGTCCCTCTAGAATTCAATAATACAGAATACCATACGAGAAAAAGAGGCCATGCGGGTATAGATAGTTTCATCACACATATGAATGTCTCCCACCGTCCCAGACATCCACACATGACCCTCAATGCGTCGGTTCCTGCTCGTGTGTACCGTTTAAATGGCATTTTGCAGAATGACGCATGTTGAAGAGGTGCACTGCAGAGAGCCGAGCACGCGATGCACAGACCCAGTATAAATGAGAACAATGCGATACGACGCGAGGAACTATAACGCGCTTGATGCAATCAAACCAGCTTCGTTTATTATAACAGACGCGTTCTGGTTTGTCGCGTCGCTCGCTTGCAGTTAATATGGGGTGTAGCTCAAAACGTCCTTTACAAGGAACCTCACACGATTTCACCATCCCGCAGTGTCTACACTGTTGAAGCAATATGTGGGACTGTACTGAAGTTATGTAACTAGAGTAGTTTTCAATAGAGGTTTGCTGCTGCGGAGGACACCTGTCTTGAGCATCCAAACTGCGGCAGTGCCCAAACAAAGAAATCTCGGCAGATCGACGTGTTTGGCAACGAAAGATGGATGAGTCATGGACAGTCTTTATTTACATTGCGCGATTATCTTGCGTGAATGTAACAATAACTAACGCCTGTCAAGCAGAGACTGCGACTGCATCACAATCTACGCGCGCGCGCCGATTCGTTTTGCCTTCATTACGCGTAGGCTTTTTTAATGCATACACGTATCCTACAGTGATGTTGTATAATGTGAGCGCTAATGACAATGTCAAAGTGCACTTACCCGTTGTTGTTGTTTTTAAAATTCAATACGCTGTAATGTTGGCCGATGTGCAAAATCAGATCCGCCCTCTCGTACAGTGCGCCTCTGTGATCGAGGGGCGACGCCCCGCCCCTTATTTCTATAGACCAATCACAATTCAGGAAAATTGTACCCGTTCCGCTATTCAACTATGATGCGCTTGGACTTGAGCATCCTCTCGGTACTTATATACGTCCCCCACCGGTATTGACGGGCAGCTAATGGACACAATGAGTATGCTGATGACCGATGAGAGGCAGAGAGATTTGCCAATCAATAATCTATTTGGGAATCAGACCGATGACATTGTATCGAGGAACATCAGACTGTCCGATGAGACGTGATACCCTTGTAGTTTCCTGTCCTTTATGCGAAAATGCATTTGAAATTCCCCTGAATGTAACCTCATACATTAATGACACCTTATAAACAGAGGCTGCGAGCGTAAAAGAGCATCAAGTGTTGTGGAAAGACGGAATTCCTCTATTGTGTTGTTTATCCGGTTCTGGAACATGATTAAGGAGCATAAATATACAAATAAAACAATAGGCTAAGTGCAGGACTCCCTTTATTTATGTAAATGGGTGTGTCTCTTTTTGCTGGTTTCATATTACACTGACTGAACCTGGGTTTCATTTTGGGAGCAGGCTTGAATAAACAGTTCAATGAATGTTCCAATGTATATAGACTTTGTAGACTTTTAGTTTCCCCTCTAGCTCTATGGACTGAATCAACTGACATAAATATCAAAGCATTGAAAATGGATTTCATTGGTGTTTGCTGGCAGCAGCACTGCAGAGGTGGTGACATTTAGAAAAAGAAAAAAAAAAACATTATTTTTGGCACCAGAGAAACATAGGCAAAGGTTGACGGCTCTCTTTCATTCAGTCAGATTAGACGCACTTCATAAACTTCAAAAGACTTGTGAATTATGTAAATTAATTTATTCAGTGTGAATCTGTTTATAAGTTAGTAAGCAAAAAATATGCACAAGAATCAATTTATAGTAAGCTAACAACAAATATTCCTACCTAGAATTGCAATAAATTACATGTTATAATACATTTTAACAGCATTTCAAGCTATACTCTTTCTTTAAATCACATTCCTTATAAATATCTTTCACATTTATAGTATGGCTTACTACTGGATGTGATTGGCATGAACCAGTGCTAACTGATTATATTATGTATTATATATGTATATTTCAACACTAATTGCTCGAATGATATGGATTATGATCAAAATGAATTCACATCACACTAAATCACATTTAACACATTTTGACCCTGCGGCCAAACTAATGATTACATATTTAGAGCGATAACATACTCTCAAAGGAAAATCTGTGCGATGAATGGCCTTGAAAGATATAAACACATGCTTTCAGTCATGGCATGTTATTCAGCCGCCGTTCCCTGAAATCACTTACTCTGAGGTAATTTCAGCTACTAGAGATGAGCTTCGAGTTCCTCCACCTGAGATAAAATTTCCATATGACCATTTGAACCCTAATAAATCATACTCTGATGGGACTTTCCAGTGTATTGCTACATTATGTCCAAGGCTCCCAAACAAGCAATCAGTTCAACGCAAAACCACACTGTTAAAAAAACCCTGATATGCTAATACAAATCGTTACATAGACACCTCAAAATAACGAGAGAACACTTTGTAAAATAAATCATTTTCAGTGAGAGGCAGGTAAAAACCATGAGTACTGTTAGTCCAGCTAACACGACTGTACCAAACTAAAGGGACATTAATGATGCCTCTACTTTCTGAGGTAATTAATATGAACCTGAAGTAGAAGGTCTTTAAAACATCCTGCAAACATTGCTGTGGTCCATCAGAATGCATATATTGTTTTTCAGTGAGATGCTCTGAATAAAAGTTTTAATCTTAACACCCAGGATTAGAGCCGTGTCGTTTTTGGATGGAGGAATCATCCTCAGTGTGATGTTGCACTGGCAATGATAGGCGTCTTGAACAATCCAAATCTAACCTCAGTCCAGATCGTGAATGGTGAACACTTCCAATAGGCTCTGCATCTAAAAAACTATAACTATCTCGATCAGCTCTGACTGTTTGTTGGTGATCTGTGGGAGCTGTAAGGTAATCAGGGGCATTTGTTGCAGTGTGGTCCATAATATGTGACCATCGTCCTGTATAAGCCCCAGAAGGAGTCTCAGAGGAGGGCTGCAAGGGGGAGTCCAGCAGCTGGAGCTCCATTGCACCTGAAAGACTTTCACTGGACTTTTTGGGACTGTCAGCAAAGTCGTGGGGGTCAAGTATCTAAGAAAAAACCCAAGAATTAAAGACTCAAATGAGATCAGATGAAAATTGATAGAAGTGCTTTGAGTGTTTGTGAAATACCTGAGAGAGAATGGCTGGTGTTTCTGTCTCTAAAGGGTTGACGGGATGGACCAGTTTCTGGCCTGGTTTGGGTGGATTTGGAGATGCTTCTACAGGGGATGTCACAGAACTGTAGGCTGGCGGCACCAGCACCATCTGCCTCTGAAGCAACTGCATTATAGCTCCCATGTCTGTTGACATGCGCTTCTCCAATCTTAAAAAAAAAAAAAGAAAAGATGACATGAATAAGGTACATGAATAAAGAGTAAAGGATAACAACACTACTGCAGTGGGATCTCACCGGTGGAGCTGTCTCTGCATCATTTCCAGTCTATTCTCTACTTCTGTGCATTGACGATGGGTAACACTGTGCAGGACCATATTAGAGGGCACCGAAGGCGAGGGTGAAGACATGCTGTGGCTGGGTACTTCCTGGTACTGATGGCCACGACTGTCCCCCCAAAAGCTGAAGATGTTAGAAACCCCAGAAAGAGCACCTAATGGAAGATAAGCGTAATGTCAAAATTTTGTTCTCACTGCAAGAGCTCACCCACAACAAAAATTTGCATATTACATTTACACAAGCGTCCATGTACTCCCTAAATATCCTGATGACCTATTTCACTGGACATCAAGCACCATGAGTCTTCTAGAGTCAATAGATTTGTGTAAAAAGCATATTAAACTTTATGTTGTCATACTGTATAAGGAAAACCAGCTCAAATGATTCATTCATGAATCATATCTGATTTTTGAGTTCTCACCGACTCAACGATCAAGATATTATGGTTAATAGCTCAGTGGTTTGAAAGAATATCAGTAAATGATTATTTATATTTTTCTATATCTGTGTGGTGCTTATGCATCCTTTTGGAAGCTTGAAAGCCCCAAAACCTTTAGCCTAAGCGAGGTGTGCTGTGATTGGCCCAGTACCGCAAGCATGTGGCAGAATTGTCATGCCCTTTACCATAAGGTAATGCCGGTGATTTGACCAACAACATAGCTTCACTTTCACAACGACACACAAGTCCAGCAACCGGCAGCAACACTACAGCGAGAATAGTTCCGCCTTCTTTCTTTGCGTAAACATTTGGACAGTGTTATGAAAACACGCCCCACTTTGTGATGTAGCAAAGTTTGGGCGTGTTTAAACAAGCATTTTTAGGGGCTTGTGCACAAGTCATAACTTTTATGAAGAATATCTCTTTGGTTTTGAGACTTTAGTCTTTGAAACTTTACAGATCTTCTTTAACCACAAAGAGCTTGTAACACTTTAAAGACAAAGAAAAATTTGAAATCGCTTCATATGACCCCCTTAAAAGTGTTAAAGAGAAGAACCTTCTGTCATAATTTCCTCATCTTCATGTTGTTTCCAATCCATTAGATGAATCCATTACTCATCTTTGAAACACGAAAAGATGTTTTAATAAACTGTGAAAGATTTAGATTCAATTTAAATCCACATCCACAGTTTAATCCAAGTCTTCTGAAGATACACAATCATTTTATAAAAAGATATCATAAGATTTTTATATACATAAAACATTGATCAACACATACAAACAGAGCATCAGATGTGGCAAAATAAAATTTTTTGGTTTGTTCATGCATATCATGCAAGTAATTTGATCTTCGTGTTTACCATATTTAATGAGCTATGTGTGTTGTTGGTGTCTCTTCAGATAAGACTTTTTTTTTAAATTTCTTTTATATCTCTCAATGAGCCTTTTGAAGCATCAAAGTTTTAGTAATGGAGTTTCAATCGAGGGACAAAGATCTCTCAGGGCTCATCAAAAAATATCTTCATTTATGTTCCAAGGATTAAAGAAAGTCTTATGGGTAAATGGGAGTAAATGATGACAACTTAAGTTTTTTGCCTGAACTAACTTCTCAACTGAAAATAAATTCAGTTTTGTCATTCAAGTGCACATACATGTTAAGACCTTTGTACTTCTTTTCATAATTTTTTCCCTAGTCCACTCTTTTTCAGGTAAGCAAATACATAACACTTATATAATTCACCTACTGTAAATTAGACAGTAAGCCAGTATTAACAGGAAAGAGATTAGTCACAGTTACATGATCAGAATCTTACCTGACAGTGCATTGAAAGAGTTGCTGCTGTTGTGGTTCTCGTCTCTATTAGCATTGCTGACGCTAGTGATACGGCTCTGAGATCTGTCTACTATAGCAGTGGGCCGTCGGGTCTCTTCCTCTTCATCACTGCTGGATTGGGAGGCATAAATATCTGAGTCCTGATGAGCAGCTTGTCCCATCTTGTGCTGCTTGCTTGAATTCTGTCTTTTGAAATACGTCTTATTGAGATTTTCTTCAGTCCTCTCTGTATCTGCTACTAAGAGAAATTGCAGTATAGATGAAATCCAAGAATGTCAAAGAATCTAGAAGCTATCACACAGTGTTTGCTCTTACCTTGTGGGATAGAGCTTCTTTTGGACTGGAAGAACAGCTTTGCTCTCCGTGTGTGATGGTCAAGACAGCCATGGTCAGAATCTTCAGTGTCACTGCTCATTGACCCAGCTTTAGTATTAGTCTGTTGAGAAGATAAAGACAGACGTTCAAAAGCGCACCTACTATTAAAGTTCTAGCATTAGAAAGAATATTCAAGAAAGCATGCGCGAGTTTACATCTCTCAAGTTGAAGGTGATCTCTAGGTTGCTCCAGAAGTAGTCTGAGAACTCTGGATACATGTCCAAGACCTCCACAATATCATCTCTATGGATTTTATGCAGGTCACAGTATGTCAGTGCTCTCACATCCGAACTTGACTTTCCAGGACGCGCATATAAGTTAATGGGCTCTCCGAATATATCATTCTTGCCTGAGGATAAGCCAAAAGAAAGAGATTTTGAGTAACATAATGCATCTTTCCTCAGGTAAAAGACAATAAACACTTTGAATTCATATTTTCACTCAATTCTATTTTTGCAATATAAGGCAGAAACAGTACAGAACCGGCCACACTCCACTTTTAGTTCAAATTATTAAATTTTTAAAAAGAGTCTGCAGGATGTTACATCACATCAAAACGTTTGAGGGTCTGAAGGAATTTTGCATGCTAAAAGTTTAGTGTGACTATGGCTTAAGAGTAGCATGCATTATGTTAGTATGTTATTCCAAATACATCTTTAGAAAACAGATGCTTTTTATGCATCAACAACAGATGGTGCTGTGTTTCATCAAAAAAATCCTGGCATAAAAAATAATAAAATGTCCACACGATGGAGCCATACAACAAAACAGCTTTCTTATTTCTCAAACATCTCAAGTGCACAAAGAATGAATGCCGTAAAATAAAAAAAATAAAAAATCATAATCAATTTAAAATGAATCTAAAAGTACTTGGGTAGTATTTTAGGTAGAAAATATATGGTATCATTTTTTTCCCTTAGTTTTTTAAAGCACATTGCAGAATAAAAAAGTATTAGCTAATACAACGTCTCATCCAGTCTGTTTATTTAATGTTAATGTCAAATGTAATCTAATGGTGGGTAGAAAAGAAGATAAGTGTCACTGAAATAGAATGTATACAAATTCTATGTATATATGCATTTGATCACAATGAGATGGTCAGATTCTTTTTTTCTCTCTTATTGATTTATGACTCACCTAAAATGGCCACTACCACATCTCCCTTTAAGATCTCAATGGAGCCGCGAGAAATGAAGTACAGCGCTGAAATTACATCTCCAGCATGGACCAAGGTGTCTCCAGGTGGAGCGTGTGTCGTCTTGAACTTCATTGCCAAAGCACGTAAACAACCTTTAGTGGAGCCCTTGAAAGCTTTACAGTTCTGCAGCAGTGTGCGATTCAGATGCAAACAGATGTCTGCCTGTAAGCACTCTGGGAAGCCCTTCAGCACCTGCAATGTGATAAAACACAGGTTAATTTGATAAATGGTACCACGTTATGTGCTCTGTCATGTGCGTATGCAAAAATAAACAAGTGGAAAAAATAAGGGTACGCCCAGGTGTTCACAAGAGGGCTATTCAGTATGTGGCTCTGTGACTCACAGCATTCATGTCAATGCCGTTAGTGTAGGACCAAGCGTGCTGAAAATACTCCTCCAGCCTTTGCCTGAGTGGGTTGGGGATCTGGTGGAAACGGATGAACTCTCGAACCCGCAGCATTTGAGTGTGGTAACGCGCCGTGCCAGAGTACAGCCTCTGGATGATGGCTGACACATTTCCAAATATGCTAGCATACATCAGCGCTGTGACCAGAACAACACACAAATATTTTCGTTTCAGAGCAGTGCGTTAACCCACTTAGAAAATCAAACCTGGTCTGACTTTTTTATGACAGATGAGGCAGTGTGTAAACGTGACATATGCAAAAAACATTTCGGACTCAGTGTGCCAAGACGTTAAGTCATCAAAACGGCCCCAGAGGAATATCTACTGGTCAAGTTAACTATTATTGTTTCTTTATAAGTAGGCCTTTATAAGACTTTATTGAAAGTTTAGACCTGGGGTTTTTAAAGCAAAGAACCTCAAATTTCATAATCTCCTTGTGCAGGAAGTTTGAGGTTAGCAATATCGCTTAATTTTTTTTCCTTATCAGAGCTTTCAATACAGAAATTCCCATCAACATGCTTCTGTTATCCTCATAAATAATGAAAACATAACATGATGTCAACAGGCCCACACATATATTGGTTAAAGCACATGTGCATTAAATATAAAGATTCAAAGTTATGTAACGTCGAAACTATTACTGAATCAGGTAAATAATGAAAGTCGCTTGCATTTTTCAAGACTGTACTAGCTGATTTTTGCAATGAAGAGAACAAAGCTCCATTAACAACTAGCCATTTTGTCATTTGTGTGTATTACAACCAGTAATTGGATTTTTTTTTGTGTATGTGAATATTTTGCCCACGGGATGGGCTAGATCAATGGCAGCTGAAATATCAGCTTTGCCATGACAGGAATACATTAAAACGTAAAATATACTAAAACAGTTATTTTTGTTACAGCCTACATAAATTAATTCAGAGCATACAGGACAAAAAATGCCTTTTGAATGTGAAAGTACACCTACATAATGTATTGATTTCATTACAGTTTTTTTTTACCTCATACAGTATTACCCAATTGCAAATTCCAAGAAATAAGTTCTGCAAACATTTAAATAAACACTTACCTCCAATAAGCATGACACAGATAGAGAAGATCTTCTCAGAATTGGTGTTTGGGGAGACGTTTCCAAACCCCACGCTGGTGAGGCTGCTGAAAGTGAAGTATAGGGCAGTGACATATTTATCTTTAATAGAGGGTCCTGATGCAGGATTCGTCTTATTATACGGCTTCCCCAGCTGTTCACCCAAGGAATCAAGCCAACCGATCCGAGATGGGCCGTTCCTCTCCACATTCCCAATAGCATACCAGATGCAGGCCAGCCAGTGAGCAATTAGTGCAAAGGTGCACATGAGGAGAAAGAGCACAGCGGCTCCATACTCAGAGTAGCGATCAAGTTTACGTGCCACACGCACTAATCGCAGCAGCCGAGCAGTCTTCAACAGACCAATCAGAGTCGTTGTCTATCAATACAGGAAAACAATGAGGATTAAAAGGTTAAAAGACGGTTAGCAGAAGTTATAGCAGCATCATTAAAAATAATACTTCACTCAAAAATGACAATGAAGTTAAAAATGTCTTGATGGGTTTTTATTATTCATAATTTATTATTACTCATTCTGATGGCACCCATTAACTCGAAAGGATCCATGGGTGGGCAAGTAATGTAATAATGCTCAATTTTTCCAAATCCGTGCTGATTAAGAAACAAACTCATCTAAATCTTGGATGGCCTAAGGGTGAGTAGTTTTAGCAAATCTCCATTTTTCATAAAAAAACTGAATGACTTCACTCACATCTTCTACGGAGCGATAAATGAGCAAGTCGAAAGGAATGGCAGCCACCATGTCAATGAGGAACCAGCCTTTAAAATAGTGGATGGCTATTCGGCCGGGCTGACTGACCACTTCATCATTGCTGTTCACGTAGGTTGTGCGAAAGTTAATCACAATGTCCACCACGAACATGATATCCACGATGAGGTCCACCACGTTGAGTGGACTGCACGAGTAACCGCAGCGCTGCATGGCAGCCTCTTCCTCGTCGTTGAGCAGGAACGAAGCCGAATAAGGTGTAAAGATGGCCGTATAGATGACCAGTAGCAAGATGACCCAGTCCCAGACTGCTTTGAAGGGGCTGTAGTGTAAAATGGTCCATTTGTGGATTCGGGGAGCCTGGAGCTTATATTCAGGAAGGACATCTGCACCCAGAGACAGCACCTGAGGACAAACATACTTCACAATGAGAGCTCTTTTTAGATTAATGTGATGAATTATGACTGTTTAGATGTATACGTGCTTCAGATAAAAACACCTTCAGCGGCAAAAGCATTTGGACACTTACAATGACATTGTTAAGCAAGGATACATTATACTGTTTAAAGAGATAAAACTAATTATATTTCAAATTAATGTTGTTCTTTTGAACCTATTATTCATCCAAGTTTCATGGTTTTTGCAGAAGCAGAAGCATTTTTGGTAACACTTTAGAATAGGGGGTCAGAATAATGCATTAGTTTAGTTAATTTGTTCACAATTAAGCATTAGTTGAGCAAAAACACACCACTAATCAATGATTAAAATGTTAAGTTAGTCATTAATTACTAGTGTGTTTTTGCTTAACTAATGCTTAATTGTGAACAAATTAACCATTAATTAATGCTTAACTGTGAACAAATTAACCATTATTAATGCTTAACTAATGCATTATTCTGACCCCTATTCTGAAGTGTTACCACATTTTTTTATAATTTATTAATATTTTTTATTATTTTTTATAATTTATGAAGGATCATGTGACACTGAAGTAATGGCTTGAGAAATTTCCGCTCTGTTATCAGACATTACACTTTATATTCAAATATACACTTCATACTTTTTTTTTTATTTCTATGACAATGAAGATTTTCTGAGATGATTTTATCAACAGTTGTAAAAAATGTTCATAGTTTTTGTAGACCAGCCAGGTAAACCAGAAACTGTTAAATCCATTTTTCCAAACCTGTTATGAAAGCTCGCCGCAGGACAGAAATATTATCATGTTTCTGACAGGAGCTGAGTGGGCTGTAACTCAGTGTGGGTGAAGTAATGAAGCTGTGTTTAGTCTCTGAGATATCCACTAAGTACACATCGCTGCAGGGAGAACATTAATGCTTTACACTTATAAACACCCTCTTAGGCAGTAAACTCCTCTCATTATTTTTTTCAGGCCCCTAAAGAGGTGACCAGTGTTTAAACATTTGCTCAAAGCTCCAGTGAGAGTTTAATCACTTTTACTTGCAATTTACTGCCTTGATTATACTAATAAACACACCAATTATAAACACACAACTTTTCTTCAGAACTTGTAGGTACAAATATTTGATACAGTACTTCAGATCAATTTAATGTAAATAACAGTTCAAATGACTTTCTGTTTGACGCCAGCCTTGAACTACTAAAGTCCGGTGAAGCAGAATCATAATCCATTTATGCTAATCTAATACTTCTCTTTCTAATTATGTACCATTAGGATGAAGAAATACATCCGCAGCAGACTGAAAAGCAAGTGGGAGAAAAAACAGATCTTCTAGATTTAATTTGTTTATGGAAATCAAAGTCAGGCTATTTTCTTAAATCAAAAGATCTTGTCCCACTGATGCTTGACCTCACAAATAACTCCTGCACTAAATGCCTCATAAAATCTAAATCTCAGTTAGCTTCCAGATTAATTATATTTAATTCATGCATCTATTTTTGTAACTAGGTTAAAAATCAATGAAAAGGCTGGTGTAGTTTCCATCCATGACTTGCCTCAGCACTCATTAACTTAAGGAACAAGCAAAACATGGACAGACAACAACGACTAACCCTCTAAACTAATAATCCACATGAATAAATACATATTTCAGCCTAAAAGTATCTGGCTGCTCTTACCTCTCTGCTCTCTTGGCCAAGAATGGGACTCGTCTTGTCCCAAAAGCGGAGGCTCTGGGAGCTTTGTTTGCAAGGCATGTGTGTCTGAAGTGAAGGCTGAGGCTGACCAGAAAGAGCACAGGACTGGAAGAGCTTGTTCAATGGCTTCAGCACCAAGGTCAGAATCATGATCCACAAATAATCCTCCGAACGCCACTGCTCACGGCTGAAGTGGCAGAATCCCTGACTCCTCTAGCAGTCCCGGAGAATGGTGACCTCAGGAGCTGCTCTCCTCAGAATCCAGGACCTGTCCACTCCCCCTATATCTATGCTTAATTTTCTGCTGACTTCTACTTCCATTTAGTGGCTGCTTTTCTGGTATCTAGCAGTCCTTAAACTGCTGTGCTCTGTTGTGCAACTATGGCTCTAAAACACTTTGATTTAAAAAAAATAAAATGCAAAAGCTTTGAGATAAAAAGCCATTTTGAAACTGAAAGTCTTGTTTGTGCTACAGCTCTAATTGAGATGCAGTATACAGTAGCTGCCAGTCACTTAAATACACAGACAGAGAGAGAATGAGAGAGAGAGAGAGAGAGCCAAACTCTTGTGATTCAACTGTTGCTTTTTTCAATACAAAATAATAGTTGTTAAGGAGAAAACTGAACCTATATATGGCTATTTACACTACATACAAACTGCAATAGATCCTATTTACACTGCAAATGACTATAGATTCTATTTTCACTATGTTAAAATAGCAGGATATTCTATATATAGTAGATATAAATAGTGGCAATTATCTGCACCTCATTATTGTAGTACTTAAAATGGAGGGAAATACTAAATTTGTGTACATTTATTTGTGTAAATAGATGCTCTGAGGGGGAAAAAAATGTTCATGGGTCACTTGGAAGTTTTCCCGGCCCAGTATTGCCACATACATTTATTGTGACAGATTTATTATTAAGTTACTTACAACAAAGACGTTGTTCCATGAATAAATTTGAAGGCAAAAAAAGGAAACAAACATAAATGCATTGATACAAAATTGCTAAATTTGACAAAACATTAAAAAGTGTGACTTCTTCTCTTGAAGTTCACCCATTAAGCTGTTCTGTGAAATGCTAGTTGTATTTTATCTCTAGTAAAAAGCTTTTCTTCCTTGATTTATTAATATCCGGTGTATAGACGGAGTTAACTTTGAGACCTCCAATCAATACTTCAATTCTCTTGAAGATGAACCTGCAGAAATGTGCATTACCATTATTGAATTTCTGTCAGCTCAGATAATAAATCAAGCCAGAATCCTCATCTCAAGGCCTGATTTACCCAGTGCTGATTATCCAGCATCATCTCACATGAAATTACAAGGCTGCTGTCCCCAAAGAGCACCTTTTCATATCTCTATATTTATTCATTTGTACTCCTCATCACCACAGACAGAGTTCATCTTTAAAAAAAAAAACATTGAAGTGTATTTGCTACAGAAACACAGTGAGGTTTAGTGGTCTTGATGCAGGATGATGATCTACTGGTTTTTCTCTCTATCAGAGAGGTTATTTGGATCAGTTTGTCTAGATGAACTTTTCCTGCAGATTTAATTGAACCTTCCCTCAAACATAACATCAAGTGGGATGAGAGTCACTGCTACAATGCTATTTTTTGCTTTCCACAGGTGTGACCAGCATTGTAAATGTAGCTTGCAGATGATTTTTATGCTGTAAACAATTTACTTCATAATTCAAACCTACTGCTTGCATTTACATATAATCAGTTGTTATATTTCACATCATGTTTAATTTCCTCATGTCTCCCAAAATTGGTGACAAATATATTTGGCTCCTGTGGCATGATTACACTGTCCTTGTGAATCAGCTGTGTGTGTTTGCCGGGTGAAGGGGTGGACATATCTGTCCAAGGCCAGTGTGAGATGAGAACACAGCAGGGGTAGGAAAGGGAGAGGACATGAAGGTGAAGGAACCGGCCTTGGGAATCAAAATAGCCTTCTGGGACAGAACTGAAATGAAGCTCCAACAAACCATAAAAAACTGTTCTCCTACTGGCTCCTTGTTCACTGACTCACCAGACAATTTACAGCTTTGATCTATAGCCAAGACGTCTATTACCAAGACGTCAGTGAAACCTGAAGTAAGCATGCTTTTAATCTATCAGATTAGATGCAATATGTTGGCAAGGAATCTGTGTTTTATCATATTTATCATAAATCCTGTGAAAACCCATATCAGGTAACCACTAATTTAAAGAATATTGGGGGTAAAACGTAAAATATTATCCGCATTTTTATTTTGGATGTGATTAATTGGTTGATAGCACTAATACATACAGTGAGGTCAAGAAGTATTTGAGCCCCCTGTGATTTTGCAAGTTCTCTTACTTAAAAATCATGGAGAGGTCTACAATTTTCAGCATAGGTGCATTTCCACTGTGAGAGACAGAATCTAAAAAGAATAAACTGGAAATCACATTGTATGAGTTTTGACAAATTTATTTGGGAATTACTGTGTCAAATAATGCTAAAAGATGCTACGAATGATGAAGAATCAGCCCAGAACTACACGTGAGAAGCTGGTCAATACCGTGAAGAGAGCTGGGACCATCGTTTCCAAGGCTACTATCAGTAATACTATCAGTAATATCACGTCGAGGTCAAGCAATGGCTTGCAGAAATGGCAGTCATGGCCTAATGGATAGGGAGTTGGACTTGTAACCCAAAGGTTGTGGGTTCGAGTCCCAGGTCCGGCAGGG
>JAUCMU010000042.1:8407809-8419163 GCA_032275025.1 Enteromius treurensis | reverse complement strand
AAAACTGCCACAAATCCCAGCAAAAAGTATTTTCTTCTGAATGTTAATTAGTAGATTTGTGCATAAAATAATACAAAGGCATTTATTGAAATATGTCTTTTTTTAAATACACTGAATTGTTGAAGACGTACACATTTTCAAACAAATGCCATTAACAAGCTAACTCCACATTCTGAACAATACTAGTTTTTATCTGTCAATTACTAGTTCACATTGTAAGGAAGGTCTGCAAAACAGGGCCCAATCTACTATCCTAATAGAGAGTTTTTTATTTATTCATTACAGCAGGGCTGGGCTCCAACCCCAATCAAACACATCTGCCTGTAACTTTCTAGTGATCTTGAAGACATTGATTAGCTTCTTCGGGTGGGTTTGGTTAGGGTTGGAGCTAACCTCCAGGACCGAAGCTGCCCACCCCTGCATTCCAGATTTTTTTCACAGTGTACTAACAATCACAGGTACAAGCTACTAACTACTAGCTACTAATGTATAATAAATACACACTCGTGAAATTATTATTAAATCAAACCATTCCAAATAGCAGCAAACTTCATTCACATGATGTGTGTACTACTATTCATACGTCCATTATGGAAAGTTGCCAAATACATTTTAAAGAGCTCAATTTGTTGCTAGATGCTTTCAGAAGAAAAAAATTGCTAAATTTAGCCACAAAGTTGCTAAGTTGGCAACACTGTTCTGATGTTTAAAAGCAGTTAAAATGCTGTAGTTTATGAAATATTTCAAGAGGAAGACACTATGCCATTTCTTCACAAAGCAAACGGAAAGAGAAACAGGTTAATGCACAACCTATCATCTGATAGTGATGACCATAATCCATAATCCATGAATTCATGGAGATGGTGAAAATGCTCATCCCATAAACCAATGGTGCTGATGATGGTGATGATGATGCATAATGCATAAGGGATGGTGGTGATGGGAGTGAATCTTCCATTCCATGTTAAAAAGCATCGGTTCCAGCGCATCCTCTCCTCTCCCCAAAATAATCTTTACTCTACCAGTGCAAAATGGCGGAAGTCCGTGTTCCTGTGCAGTAAACTGTAAAGTAGGCGAAGCGTTCATTATTTCATTCCGTTCTTGACCGAAAGACTGCTTTATGAGGAACATCCGATTCCGATGCATTTGGAAGGAAAAGACAGATGCGCTCTGTTATGATGATCGATATTAAAACATATGCTGTCATTTCAAGGCAACCTCAGCTTAATTGCTAATTATAAGGGTGTTTAATAATTCCATGAAATGGAAATACAGGATGGAACGCGCGTCATCATAAGTGTCCAGAAATGCATGCAAAGTAAAATCTAGTTATATCGATCGCGTATTAATGGCATGACATGAATTGTGTGTAATGTGAAGGCGATCAGATAATGAATTTATTCTCACCAGTGCTGGTCTTGCTCGGGAGGAGTGTGATCTGCGCATGCGCGCATCAGAAGCTAGTGTGGCATTTACACCAAATCACAACGTGACTACAAGGATCACCATAGATTATAATATTTATTTAACAATGTTGGAGCAAATGAGTGCCTTCCTAAATCAAAATAAACAAACAAATAAAAAACTCCACTGTCCACATTTAATGACAGTCATCATTTCCAGTAGTTTTAACTAAGTCATTGTTATCTGGAAATTGTACGATCATTTAAAAACATGATTGGCTGAATAAGAATCAAAGCTGAATTGACATTAGTCTCTTAATCTCTTATCTGAAATTCATATTTGGATTCTGCCTATGAATTTATCTAAACATTTATGTCATTGTGTATTGTGTTGTTAGATGTGTGCCAGCACACAACCATGTCTCATAACACCACTCACAGTGCAATAATCAGTCGTGTAACTAGTCTTAATATGCATTACATTTGGCTTTTTCTTTCAATCGTGCACTGTTGTAACTTCATTAGGGTTTAACCCATAAATCTCATGACACCTCTCAAGAAATTTTCACCACAAATACAAACTTGTACAGCATTGTTCAAATTAGTATGGCAACATCGTGAGCACACAATGTGGGGTCATTTTCCTCTTAGAAGCAATCTTTACAATACTGTGTCATTCCATAAAAAAGAACTAATTGCGTTACTTCGTACTTTTTATGGAAAGTACACTCTTATAAGTAAAATAAGAGGTGCTTCAGGTGCTATCTGTCACCTGGGCTGGGCTTTCTTATTTCATTTTAAATATCAAAAACACAAAATATGTTATTTGTTTGGCAACTTTAAGGCCCTGCCACACCAAATGTGAAATGAGTAAGCCTCAGGCTGAACATGGGGCCAGACTAAAATATGGAAAAAGTAACTGAAATACTTGTAAATGTAAAAGTAGTTTGTTATTGAATAGTTACTTGAAAAAAAGCAATCTGATTACATGACTAGGGTTAACTGCAATGCCTTTCCCTCAACACTGCAAACATAGAGCAACAAACCAATTATTAACCAATCACAAGCCAAAATAAAGGTTTTTTATTGAGCGAAGACACAGAAAATGAGAGCGAAGTTCTGACGGATGTTGAGTCTAATACAGGTCTCCATTTAAACCACGACCGCTTCCTCAGGCACGTCGACATCAGGGGGATTCTGCAAGAGTTCAGGACGCTCCTGAAACAACCACCACATAGATAAACACTTGTGCACGCAGCGGCTTCTTTTGTGCTTACACAGACACCTCCAGCTGCCAGACTTGGTGTCAAACGAGACACGTGTCCTCCCGAACTGACACCATTTGTCCTCGAGGTCAGTGTATACAGAAAAGAAGACACACCTCTCTGAAAGGGCATTCTCGCCCCAAAAAATAGGGTAGACACAGTCCACCCCTTGTATGTGTGCCCTGGAGCTCATCTCCTGGCACTGGAGTTTCTCGGAGGCGGACAGGAGCTGTTTGTGGCTCATCTCCTCCAGAGAGTTAACACACAGCGGTGCAGGAGGGGCGTAGTGTCTTGCGTGATTCGTTCTGACCAGGTGACGGCACTCCTTCCCAGGATTCCCGCTCTGGGCCTGCGCTTTCATGAAGTCCCAGCACTCCTCCAGCTCACACAGCAGAATCTGCAGCGTGAAGGATTTGCGGATGTGAATGGGCACTCTTGGCCCGTGCAGATATTTGGGTGTAACATAGATTGCATTTTTGGCATCTACGCATAAAATGGGCTGCTGGTCGTGACCGTGCTGTAGTCTCTCATGCCGTCTCAAATTTGGTGTCGTGGTAAAGAGGATCCCACACTTCTGGCACGCCGCTTTGCTGCCCGGTGTGGTCTTGTCTTCGTTGTCTGTTGGTAGGCTTTCTAACAGGACTGTTGTAGGCTGTAGCTCGACTGGAAGAGGAGAAAACGAATGTCAGTTTGGGACACTGCTGTTTCTGAAACTGAATGATCAGCCACTATGTGACCAGAGGTGGACACAAATTAAATGCTTGAGTAAAAGTGCATCAAATATTGTGTCCTAGTTACATGTTGTATGTACAACTTTATCTTATGCATAATTACATGCAAGTAACCCTAAGAAAAATAGCAGTCCTAACCCTAACCATACAGCAAGCACAAGTAGTTCATTAATATTACCCAGTACTTCAATGTATAATTACACTGTAACAAGGACACCTTACGATAGAAACGTACCTTGGGCAAAAAGTACTTGATTTTTAATGCACTTCTTAAGTATTAGAAATAAAAAGTGCTGACTGATGAATCTTTATTTATTTTGCTATTTTAAATACTCTATTCTCCTGTTAAAAATATGTTCCATACATGGATTACTTCTGATAATTCAAGTGTGGTAACATGTGAACGTTTCGCAAATAACGCATTTCGAGAGGAACGCGATACGATTAATCCCGCACAGCTGGCGGCTCATCAGCTAATCCGTCCCCTTACCAACTTCCAATCACCTCATTTCCCTTTCACTACATAAACCCCTGATTTCGCTTCAAGCATCCCACCTCCTCCCCTTCTCCGCCGTTATTCAGTTCACGTCCCCCGGGGGAGCAGTACGGGACCGAGCCGAGCTTCGAACCCTGCCCTCACTAGGGTTCGGGGTTTGCGGTTCTCCCGGGCTCGCTCCCCTGACAGCAAGCCAAACCAGCTAAACTATTTATGAGGAAAGCATGAACTCTTGAATTGCTGTCAGCCATTTTTGCATTTTTTTTTCTACCTTCATAACAGCTTACAATTATGAGAAAAAAAAGAAAGAATAGATGAATGAGTGAATGTAAATGTACCACCAAATGCGGAGGTCTTTTATCTGTTGTTCTGAAAGGCAATGCAGGGAAAATATCATGTTTTTGATGTAAAAAAAGGCTTTTCTACATAAATAACATGGCCTCATATGAATATGCTGGCAATATTTTATGTTTTCAAATTAGTCCATTTAGGGCTTAAACTACCGTTTAGTATAGTGTAGATTTTAAAAAGAAATCTCTTAAAGTTTATGGCGTTAAATTGTGTAGTTGCTGTGGTTTGGTTAACAGAACATTGCTGGCTCAAACCTTGCAAAAAACAAGCCATGACCATTGTGCCCTTGAGAAAGACATTTAACTGCAGATTGCTCAAGAGTGAAAGTCCATGTAAGAATTTTATGGCTTACGGTAACATTGTATGACACTCACAAAATAAGTTCTCATTTAAATTTCTCACCTTACTATAACTTTTTATCTACCCTGTTGAAATATCCATCATATGTTTGGTTGGGCATATTTTGCTGGTTTGGGCTGTTTTAAGCTGGTCCTTAGCTGATCATGAGCTGGTTTAAGCAGGTCCTATTGTGGTTCCTGCTCAGAACCAGCTTAAACCACCTCAAACCAGCAGCCATGCTTCAAACCATACCTAACCAGCTAATACTGGATTCAATATATGAGTGATTCTATAATTGGGGGTTGATTTGGTGTCCCCACAAAGTAAAGAAATTATTTTTTCTACTTTTTAAAAAATTGTTACATTTTTATTATTTTAGTTTATTTATTATTAATATTTACTAATTGTCATTACAGCCCATAACAATATAATAACAATATAATAATTTATTCCAAATATTTTATAGTACTTTTCTTTTGGCAACGGTTTATTCATTTTATTTATAAAAGCCCCAAATAGTTAGTTACTTAATTCTACAGCATAAATGTGTTTTTTAGTTTTTTTTTTTTATCTTAAAAAAATGTGTGTCCCCAAATCTCGCGTCAGCTCTGTCACCATACCATATTTTGCCTTTAAGTTGATGGAATTATCTCTCAGAATTGTGTAAGTTACAGGAAATTATGTCACTTTTACTCACTGATCAGAAGATCAGAAGCTCTGAAAAGTATCTGTGCCCTCTCTGAGAAAATAGAGAAAGGTTTAGAAAGTCAACTTCCTTACCACAATATCAAAAGGAAAACAGAATTTATTACCAATCTCACATTGGGTTATTAAAAGCTCTTTTAAACATGTTTTCAGTTTTTGGAAAAAATAAAAATGTCAGTTGTGTTACACTATTGTCAGTTACAGAATTTAACTGAGAATTTAACCTGCAATTATAGAATCAGTCATATACTTATGTTACCTTTCTAACAGCATTTGTACATATGTCAGCTCCAGCACATAGCACATTTTATGTCAAATCTAAAAATTATTCTACATAATGTTAACTTTACCTTGTTTTTCTTCTTCATCTACAGAAAATCAAAGCGGCCATGGCAAGGGAGAAAACAAAGGGTTTCTGTCATGTAGTGGTGTCCTCTAACCAGCGGGATGGTTTCTCTCACCTGATTCAGTCTGCAGGCCTCGGTGGCATGAAACATAATTCAGTGCTGATGGCCTGGCCCGCCAACTGGAAACAAGCCGAGAGCTCCCTCTCCTGGAAGAACTTCATCGGTGCGCACATGTCATTTTCTGATACTAAGCTGCCATAAAGTCAGATAATCAGCTTAAGGCAATGTGGTCAGGGATTATTAATGAAGATTATAAGGTTTAAGACTGTAGTTGAGCTTTATTATGAGTGAACTTTTTATAGGCTTTAGGTCTCAAAGTACCAAAAACGCTGCAATATAACAGTAATTTCATGTTGTTTTAAATCAGTTTGTGAAATGAGAAAAAGCTGCAGTTAATATCAATCAGTTTGATAAAATAGTTAAAACTATGTAAATGTTTTGTCCCAAAGAAACCGTCAGAGAGACAACAGCTGCCCACCAGGCCTTGTTAGTGGCAAAAAACATAGATACATTTCCAACAAACCAGGACCGGTTAGCTGAGGGTACCATTGATGTCTGGTGGATTGTCCATGATGGTGGTCTACTCATGCTTCTTCCATTCCTGCTCCGACAGCACAAGGTAACACAAGGTCAGATACGGAAATCTGCTCTCTTTTTTACCAATAGTTATGAAATGGTGCTTTTCTCTCCTTAAAATCAAATAGGTTTGGAGAAGGTGTAAGATGAGGATCTTCACAGTAGCTCAGATGGATGACAATAGCATCCAGATGAAGAAAGACCTACAGATGTTCTTGTACCATCTGCGTCTTGATGCAAAGGTGGAAGTTGTGGAAATGGTGAGATATAATTTTGATCTGCAATGACTTAAAATCAATCATAATGTTTTAATAACAAATAAATTATTAATACTATCAGATTATAGTAAATATGGTGAAACCTATGCAAGATACTGAAACTGAACTTTTCAATATGTTGATACCTCTGTAGAATGCAGGCGATATTTCGGCCTTCACCTATGAAAAGACCCTTGTGATGGAGCAACGCTCTCAGATGCTGAAGCAGATGCAGCTCTCTAAGACAGAGCGGGAGAGAGAGGTAATATTTCTCCAGCAATCTATTCTGTTGTTATTGCGGTTTAGTCATTATGAGACAGTATGGGGTATAAATCAAGGTGTTTGCAGTCAACACACTTTATGCAGAGTCATACGTTTCAGATCCAGTTAGAGTTCTGTTTTAAGTGAGGCCTTTTCCTCCTACTTAACAATTTTGGATTATTTGCTATGTGGCGACTGCCAGATTCAAAGCATCTCGGATGAATCCCGGAGTTCCATCCGGAGGAAGCCCTGCAGAGAGAAACCAACTAAAAGCAACAAGTTTCAAGTGCCAGCTATAATTCTGGACGAGGAGGTAGCTCAGGGGGTTACCGATTTTTTTTGTTTACTCTCTGTCACCGCTACTAGCACCACATCTGTTCACCTTTCTTGAACTGTTCCATCCAAACTAGCTCTTTCACTGTAGCTGGTGCCTGAGCTGGAGCTGTAGGACACTGATATCATTGGTCCTCTTGTTGGAGACCAGGATTTCTGTGTGTGAAAGCACAGCTTAATTCCAGATTGGGTGCAGTCTCTGTCACCAGCCCCAGTGGAAAAGCAGTAATCCCTTCACATCGTGAGACATGACAGAGCCACAGCTTTCACCAGCGGTTGTTTTTGCAACTCTGATTCTGCTTTGGATTTAACCTCATAAATTTGAAAATTCCGTATTATTTAGCAATAAGCATGACATGACTGTGGCTCTGAAAATGTCATAGTTTCATTTGTTTACAGCATGTCTGCATGTCGTTATGGAGCATGAGAGTGTCTCGACTAGTTTTGAGTGAGAACTTGCAACTGCACTAATTATTCTTTGTTTTAAACTCTAAAGTTTAGGGTTGGTTAGATTAAAATATACATTTTTCTAATGCATAAATTAAAAAACATACATTTTATATACAAAAATAATGCTTTCTATTTAAATACAATATACATTTCTTCTATATATTAAAATGTAATTCAGTTTTTGTGGAAACAATTTAATTTTTTTATTTTTTGTAATTCTAAGATGAAAATGTTTGTCTTCTCTTTTGAACATAATCGTACATTACCACTTTTGTTCTATTTAGTGCATTGTTTCTGATTAGAAGTATACATTTTAAACTGACACCAAACATTTGAACAGTAGTGCATTTGTTTGTTTACTTTTGTTTTATGCATTGAAGAGTTTTTGGTTATTTACTCAGTAGTCAATCTAGTTACTAATCTATAGTTTGTTTCTGTGTCGCAACATTCCCACAACCTTCATTCCCTGCTGAAAAGATCAGCATAACTGATGTGCTGGGGGTAACTTTTCCAGTAAGGCTGCTTGGTCAAGTACCTAGATCAGCATCCACCTTGACTAGACCAGCATAAACCAGCCCGGAACTCCAAGGAAATTTCCTTGGCCCAAGCTGATCTTTTCAGTGGGTCTTTTAACAAAATTTGTCTATCTAGGTCCTGCAAATCTCCAGCGGCATTTTCAGTGAACATTAATAGAGTCTGTTGTTGTAAACAGAGTGTGTCTTGCTCTTTCAGGCTCAGCTGATTCATGACAGGAACACTAAGTCGCATGCCATTCTGAACGAAAAGGCGACGCCAACCTCTGACCGGGTCCATATGACCTGGACTAAAGAGAAGCTAATTAGTGAGAGAAACCGCCACCGGGAGGCTCAAATGAATGTGCGGGACATCTTCAATATGAGACCGTAAGTTCAATAACGACCATAAATCAATAAAGTAAATTTTGAAGTTCATCTGAATGTGTTTTATCATGTTTGAGAATTTAAAGGTTGACTTTTTTCATTGCTAAGACATTTTGTTTTGTCCTTCCAGAGAGTGGGAGAATCTGTAAGTTTCTTTCGACTCTTGTTTAAGTAGTTTGTGTGCTTAAGAGTCTGTGTTACAGTAGTAGATATAAACAGGATGTGTTGCATGTGTGTCACACTAAACATGCGGCATGAATTGATGTTTGTCTCTGTGTGTGGCCTGCTTGAGTGAGTTTGAGTCACAGTCACGGCATGTATCAGCATGAAGCATTGTGACATAGATGTTTCTGTTTGCATGTGTTTCAACTCTAACTTTGTGCTTGCTTGAGATAACACCTGTATGTTGTGTTTTTTTTTTATTTGTATTGATACAGATTTTTTTCTGGGTATTAACGCATGTGCTTCTTGATGTGAATGTATTGTACATTCATTTTACATTTCCCTTATCTAGGGTTTTCTTGCAAAGTTTTTTTTGTAATCCTTGGGAAAAAATAAGGATTTAAGAAAAATCTGAGAAAGTAAAAAAAAATAGCTTTTTTGATCACATCTTTATCACTTACCAGTCTTTTAAAAAACGTAAGAATATAAATCTCTAAGATATTAGCCTTTGAACAATGGATGCCTGTCATATTTCAAAGCATTTTTAAGAAAATACCATAAAATTTCATAATATGGTTTTAAATAAATGAATACTGTTATTCAGCGAGAAGCATTATGTATAAGCTCAACTTTACAGCAGCATTACTTTGTGCTTTTTAATATTATATATATATATATATATATACATATATATAAACAGTTATTTAAAATGGCAGTAATATTTCTGAACAGGCTATTACAGTTTTTCTGTATTTTTAATCAAACAAATCCAGCCTTGGTAAAAGACTTCTTTCAAAACTATTAAAACTCCAGATGTGTTAATGTATGTAAAATATACACTTTTAAGATATTTCATGATTTCTTAATTGGGAATAAATAAGAAATCTCTGTTTCAACCCAACTTTGGGTCAAATATGGACTAACCCGGTTTTTGGCTTAAATAAAATTTTTAACCCAAAAGTTGGGTTAATCCATATTTGACCCAAAGTTGGGATGAAACACCAAACCAAGCATTTTTTAGAGTATGCTAAACTACTGCCCGCCATTAAAAATATAACTGACAGCGATGATTTATGCGCATGTTCAATTGTTACTGTTCTTTCATATATGATGTAAAACTGGTATACTGTTGTTCATGTTTCCCAAAGCTCTAACATCTTAATGCTAATTGTGAATGGCTGAATTTTTCACAGGGATCAGACTAATGTGAGAAGAATGCACACTGCAGTCAAACTGAATGAGGTTGTAGTCAAAAAATCCCAGGGAGCCCAACTAGTGCTGCTGAATATGCCAGGACCACCCAAAAACAAGGGCGGAGATGAGAATTGTATCCTTTCATCAGCTAAATGCAGACAGTTGCACATCTGCTTAAAAAAGGGCTGTGATACGTAATGGAAAGAATCTTGATAACACGGTCTGTCATTTTCTTTCAGACTCAGTGCTTAATTCGTAGCGAGTTACAGTTTAAATGTCACCTTCACGTTCAGCAGTTCTCCACACTTCTCCTTCACTCTGAGATCAGACATGGAGTTTCTGGAGGTCCTCACAGAGAGACTTGACCGCGTGCTGCTGGTTCGAGGTAGCGGCAGGGAGGTCATCACCATTTACTCGTAGCAGACGCTAAGTATTTGTGTGAGGAGAGACTGTCCAAAGCTGCACAGATGGACTGAGAACAACCCACTTCAGCACTTCAGCTGCAGGCCAGCACAAAACATTTGAGGATTTAAGAGGAGTCTTCTCATTTTCTTTTCATTTAGAGTGAACTGGATCGCCAAACAGAGTTTAATAACAAGTGTAAACAGGGTCCTTGGGTGTGGTCCTTAATAATAATTTAAATAAAGACAGGCTTAGATTTATCTCATAAGGCTTGAAAGACTTGAACAGAGTGACTTCAGCTGCTGTATTGCTGAATCATATGACGACAAGGGACAGAGTTTGAATCATTAAAGTGCTTGCAATTTATCTGTATTAAATGTAAAAAATTTTGTATCTCATAACATTCTTCTGCTGAGGTTTGTGCACTGTGTAATGTCAGTCCGATTCGTAATATTTTTGTTTTGATATCAGTATTGCTCACTTTGCATTGTGTGTAAAATCATGATTATATCATAAGCCAAATCATGTGGTTGAAGCATGTTAGTATTTCTGTTTGTTTTAATACCCTTTCCCCCGAAATCTTAATATGTAGCAATTTTCATGATGACAAATTTGTGAGAAAGTGTTTGTTTTTTGCAATGATGCTATATAAGAACAATTTTAGATTCCCCAAGGAGCTTTTTAGTGAACAGTTCTGAAAATAATGTTGATGATCCAAGGAACTCTTTTCCAGTATAAACAACTGTAAAGAGGTTCCATGGATATGAATGGTTCTTCATGGAACCATAGATGTCAATAAAGGTGTTTATCATGAAGGTAGATTCAGTGTTTATAGAGATCTTTTATATGAGTACACTCCTAATTGGAAAATGTGTAAATAAAGTATTTTGACTGAATTGTTTATTGCTTATTATTATCTGAAAATGTTTTTAATCCACAAACCTAAAACTGCAGACAGGCCTGATGAACAATGCACTCTTTCCTCTCCAGTAGAGGGAGCTCAACACAAACCATTAATTACTTGTACTGTAAATGTGGGTTCCTTTTCAGGAACT
This sequence comes from Enteromius treurensis, assembly GCA_032275025.1. NCBI lineage: Eukaryota > Metazoa > Chordata > Actinopteri > Cypriniformes > Cyprinidae > Enteromius > Enteromius treurensis. Next base: position 8,407,877 of record JAUCMU010000042.1, on the reverse strand, counting down.
TCGACACTGCGTGAATACGCTTTGGGAAACGCCTCGGCGTTAACGCGCCTCTGAAACAGCTGTGAATC